>VUYV01000396.1:263589-306179 GCA_008711295.1 Anarhynchus alexandrinus
TCTTTCTGAAGCAATAATTGATGTGTTTGATTAGCTCCGGTAGCAGATGGGGGTTTTTTTTTTTCAGTACTTTTGATGTTTTAACATGTTAAGCTGAGAAGGAATCAATTCTGGAAAGAGCGATTATGCCATTCCTCGTCCCCTGTCCATCTTCCCTGGCATGATTACAGCGCAGGGGCTCCCTCCCCGAGCAGCGCGCTTGCCACAAGCCCCTGGGTGTGCTGCCAAGCCGACATTAGCCTCCGCTAATCTCAGCTCAGAGATCTTTGAGTCGCGGTGTTCCCAGTCCCGCAATGTGCTGCCTTTCCGTCAGGGGATATAACGAAGCCCCAACACCCCGCGGGTCACAGTTCGAGGGAGAGCAGCCGGCTGCCGGGGAAAAAAAAATCCCCGAAGGCTGTGATAGATCCTCCATCGATGGAAAATTTAGTAGTCAAAAGGGGGATTGTCTGCCGTAGACACGATAAAAGTCCTGGGCAGAGGAACAGCGTTTTGGGCTCTGTCACATAAAAGCAAACCCGTGGCATTCCTCGCAGCGGGGCCGCCAAGTTTCTGCTGGCTGTACTTACTGCAGCCTCGTGGAACGCTCTGCCCACGGCCGAAACACGGCTCGGACGGAGCAGAGGAAGACCCCTCTCCAAAGAGAATCATAGAATCATCATAGAATCGTTAGGTTGGAAGAGACCCTTGGGATCATCGAGCCCAACCATCTACCCTACGGTGGTGGGTAGGCGGTGGTGAAGGCTCGCTTCGTGCCCCTGCGCTCGCTAACGCCCCGTGCCGGGTGCGGACCCCCGCTGCCCCACCGCCGGGGTCTGCCGGCTGTGCCGAGGCTTCTCCAAGCTGCAGAGTTTGAGCTGAAAGGCGGCAGATAGGGTATTTTAGGCTGCCGCCCACACTGTTAATAAGGTTGCGCAGCAGGAAGGAGGTATGTTGCACTTGTGATTAATTACACGCGTTTGGATATATTTAAACCGTAACTTCCACACTCGCACTCAGAGAACAGGTTATCTGAAGGGAGGACAAATGCACAGCTTTTCCCTGACACCCACCACGAGGGGTCAATCAAATAACATAAACCCTTCAGGGATGCAGCTGATGGTTAGAAAACACCAGTGGGGGCCGAGACCTTGACCGCTCTAACTGGGCACCCGCATGCAGAGAGAGGATCGCCACCTCATCCGTGGCAACGGGGGAAGGCTCTGCCTCAGCTCCACATCTCCCACCTACGACTGCCCTGAGAAGGAAGAAGGAACAAGTTTTGCCCCTTTTTCCCCCAAGCTTTTCAGCCAAGCTATCCCAACGCAACACTGTTTGGAAAAAGGATGTGAAGACCTCAGGAACCCTCAGTGTCTTGCGGCACCCATCCCTGGAGGTGTTCAAGGCCAGGCTGGACGTGGCCTTGGGCAACCTGGTCTGGTGGGAGGTGTCCCTGCCTATGGCAGGGGGGTTGGAACTCGATGATCTTCAAGGTCCTTTCCAACCTAAACCATTCTATGATTCTATGATTCCCTGGCAGGGAGGACTCCACGGGCTCTGCTCTGGGGTCCTGCTGTCCGTCTCTCTGTGCTGCCATCTCTCTGAGCCGGTCAGGGCCTCCCTGTGAGGCTGCTGGGGACACTGGGTGGAACTGGGAGGCAGCGTGCTGCCAAATATTCCCATGCCTGTCCTGAGTAGTGGAAGAATACAAACGTATGCCACAATGAATGCACCCACTGCCAAAAGAACACAAATAATTATTTGTCCTCGCTCTGCGGAGTGAACCGGGGCTTTGTAACGGGATCCAAGAACTGTCCCGTGACCTCTCGGCAGCAGCAGGAGAGAAGGATGTGGCTCTAACCGGGAGAGCACCTATGAAATCAGCGGACCGAGGACCGGCCGCTGGCGGAAAGCGGAGGCGCTCCCCCACGTCCCTGGGCGACTCAGCCAGCCCAAGGGGACCCTCAGGGTGCCCTCGTCCCCCAGGCGCACCGAGGGCTAGCGGCGGCCTCTCCACACCCTCGCTGGGGGAGGCACGGGTCCCCGCACTTTCCTAGAGCTTCGCGGCCGCTTTTGGCACGGCAGCTCCCGCCAGCGGGAGAAGGGAGCGATGAAGAATCAAGTGTCCGGGGTACCCCGGCCAGACGCGCGCTCTTGCATCTGAAAGCCTGGCTCGGAGCCAGGCCGGCACTTAAGCTCTCCTTGCCAGGCCCATGTTCTGTTAATGGGAGCCCCAGAGCTCTGTGCTACCAAGAAACAACGCGGAGACTGCCGGGAAGCGAGCCCCTGGGGACAGCCGGCAGAGAGCACGCCTGGCACCGCTTCCCCATCGTCTTGTGCTGCTGCACTGGGAGGCGGTACTGGGACCAGTGCTGTTCAACATCTTTGACACGGACAGTAGGGTTGAGTGCACCCTCAGCAAGTTTGCTGATGACACCAAGCTGTGTGGCGAGGTAGACACGCTGGAGGGGAGGGATGCCATCCAGAGGGACCTGGACAGGCTGGAGAGGTGGGCCCAAGCCAACCTCATGCAGTTCAACAAGGGCAAGCGCAAGGTCCTACATCTGGGTCGGGGCAATCCCCAGCACAAATCCAGGCTGGGTGGGGAATGGCTGGAGAGCAGCCCTGAGGAGAAGGACCTGGGGGTGCTGATTGACAAGAAACTCAGCATGAGCCAGCAATGTGCGATCGCAGCCCAGAAGGCCAACCGCATCCTGGGCTGCATCAAAAGAAGTGTGGCCAGCAGGGTGAGGGAGGTGATTCTGCCCCTCTACTCCACTCTCGTGAGACCCCACCTGGAGTACTGCGTCCAGCTCTGGAGTCCCCAGCATAAGAAGGACACGGAGCTGTTGGAGCGGGACCAGAGGAGACCCCGGAGATGCTGCGAGGGCTGGAGCCCCTCTGCTGGGAGGACAGGCTGAGAGAGTTGGGGCTGTTCAGCCTGGAGAAGAGAAAGCTCCGGGGAGACCTTAGTGTGGCCTTCCAGTCCCTAAAGGGGCTCCAGGAGAGCTGGGGAGGGACTTTTTACTGGGGCATGTAGTGACAGGACAAGGGGGAATGGCTTCAAACTGGAAGAGGGCAGGTTTAGATTAAACATTAGGAAGAAGTTTTTCACTCTGAGGGCGGTGAGCCCCTGGCACAGGTTGCCCAGAGAAGCTGTGGCTGCCCCATCCCTGGAGGTGTTCAGGGCCAGGTTGGACGGGGCTTGGAGCAACCTGGTCTGGTGGGAGGTGTCCCTGCCTATGGCAGGGGGGTTGGAACTCGATGATCTTCACGGTCCCTTCCAACCTAAACCATTCTATGATTCTATGATTCTATGCCCTGGGTGGTGGCCACCAGACCCCCAGCAGAAGCAGCAGGGTGCCATGGTGCAAGGAGCTGTCACTGGTGTACAGACCAGTTCTGGTTCAGCACGCCGCTTTCTAGGTAGACACAGTAACTGAGAGCAGAACTGCATTTCGCATGTGTAAATGCGTTTGCCCATTATGCTGGCAAGCGACCGCTGTGACAAACATCTCAGAAAATGAGTATGTTCCTCCTACTACTTTCATCAGTCTTTGTCATCCCCCATGTCCTCATCTTCAATTGAGAAATTCCTTATTGATTTAATTTGCAAATGCCTATAAGTCTTTCCCAAGAGCATCTGAGAAGAAGACACATCGCAGTTCAAAGCGACCGTCTGAACCGCATGATAAAACATTTGGCTAGATTTGGTGGATCTGCCTCGTAATAAATTTACTCCACATCTGATTGTCAGAGTTTAAACTTATCTCTAGTATTCTTTAACTCTCCCTGGTGTAAACCATTCCTGCCTTCTGGAGAGGTCTCATTGGATTCATAGAGGCTGAGGTTTAATTAGCGTAGACTACTTTGACTCTCTCTTCCCACCCCCGCGGTGGGTGCACTGCTGGCATTTGGATGATGCACCGTTTTGATGGGGTAGGCTTCTGTTCCTCCAGAAAGCAGCTAGGAAAGTTTGGACATCTCATTAGTTTCTCAAAACTTTGGAGTTTTCCGAACAGCCTTTCCGCTTCACCCGCAGTCCCACGAACAAGAACAGCCCCCAGCTTTGCCACCGTGAGGCTGGGAGCTCTTGGGGGATGTCGGTGGGAAGAAAAGAGGACAAATACAAAGATGATCTTGGGCAACATAGGTAAGGGAGTGCTGATTCAGCATTTCATTGCCCTGCCAGCGTCCCCTATAAACAGGGATGATTGTAGCTTACTAATGTCTGTATAACAGATTGACAACCAACAGGATATGGTGGTAAAAAGCAGCGCCTAATCTATCAGCAGAGGCAATAGCGCTGAGTAACCTACGGCAAACAAGTGGCTCATTAACCAATCAATTGATAAAGTTAAATGGAATAACTCAGGCTAAATGCTGCCCGGCTGCCCCGGCAGAGCGCAGAGCGCAGGCAGAGCGCAGGCAGGGCTGGGGAAGGCAGGATGGGTGCACGGGTCTGTCCCCGCTCCGGCAGGACTGTCACAGCCGCCTCTGCTTGGGAACTGGAGTGGAGAGCTGGAAATTACATTTATCCCAACTAATGCCATGACAAGAGCCTGGGAAAGGGGCAAGGGAATGGGGAGGATGGGAATGAGACTGATGAACCCAGCAGGGCTCCCGCTGCGAGCATCTCCAAGGACGGGGTACGGCTGGGGCACAGCTGCTCTCTTCCCTCGGTGTCCTGGCCTCTTGGGCACTTCTACAAGGTGGCACATGCTGAAACCACTCCAACATGCCCTCCAGGGACCAAACCGCAGCGTGAGGGAAGTCTCGAAGGTGCAGGCTGCGATGTCCCGAGGGGTCCCCATCCCACACCTCGCACCCTGGAGCCTGAGCCACATGGGACCATGTGGAGGTGCCGTCCATTTTGGGGAGCGGACAGCAGACATATCTGTCCAGACACCTCCAGACCAGCCGGCAGCATCTCTCGCGGGCAGGACAAGCTGTCTGGTGGGTCTCTGCAGCGGCTCGTGCGACACCACCGCAGCCCAACGGAGCAGTTGGCCTGGGGGTGTTGTGGCCACAGCAGTTCTTACCAGCAAACACGTGGCAGCAGGCAGCCCAGAGAGAGCACCCGAGAGCGGTCAGGATTTGGCCCTCTGAAGGGGGGACCTGGTCCCTGGAGCCCCAGTCTGACACTGCCAAACCCGGGAACCACCTGGCTGTGGGGCTGCTTTGTCTGCCTGATGGAAGTGCGATTTCTACGGTTGTTCTTCACTGATACCTCTCAGGGACCCCCAAACACCCAGAACATCAGGGCATGATGCAAGACTGTTCCCTCCTCTTCATTCCTAAATCCTCCCTCTAAAAGCTCCCAGGCAATAAGGCTTTCACCTCTTCTCCAGGAACAATAACCCACAGCGTAACGCATTTCATCATCAGAAATATTTCCTGCTGTCCAGTCAAAATTCATCTATTGATGAACTCAAACACAGCTTCCATAATGTCATTCATGCAGTTATTTTTAGTACCAGCGTCGCCAGCAGAAATAACAGGCCTGATGTATTTCCCCCCCCCCTCCCCTTGCTTAGAACGAGGCTTCTGAAATTATAGATGGGAGCACTAATTGAGTGCCAAGAATGCTACAAACGACGTGCGCTGCTGTGGAATCCGGTAGCAAACCACCGCGCTCCCACCCCGCTTCCAGGAGCAGTTACGTGGCTGTCCACTCGAAGCCGGCGCGTACCCACCGGCAGGATCATTTCTGACCACAGTTGATGTTTGTTGCTAGAAACTCTCCCTGGCGAGGACGCATTTCACATTTTTTTACCCAAAAAGAACATTAATCGTAAGGAACTTCCCCTCCCCTTGGTTTTTATTTGTGGTTCTTCAGGCATAGTAAGGAGTCCTTCGATTCTTTTGGTTTCTGCGGTGGGGCGATGGCCTCCTGCCCGTGGCTCCTGGGCTCTCCAGACCACCTCCCAGTCCCATACTGGGCCAGCCCAGCCGGCTTCCTTGCCCAAGTCACGCAAACAACCCTGCGCAGCTAAGGCTGAACTGTTACACAGCTACGAGAGCAACAAAAGGAAAGAAAAGCTTTCTGTTCTCCAGTCATTTAAACAAATAAGATAAACAGCATTTGCCAGCCCAGGAAGATTATGTGTGGCTTTTGTCTGCCCTGTTTTGGTTTCCCGTGCTAAGCACTCGCTCACCCATTCACAGTCACTAATGCCCAAGGCTCAGAGTTGCACTCCCTCGTGTTGATTTCCATGTGTACTTTAGGGTTTCTTTACATACCCAAATCCTCATTATCACTCTAAACCACGGTACATTACAGGAACGGCGGGCTGATAAAAGTCCTCCTGATTCAAAGCAGTAGTGAGCCTATTACCACTGAAAGCACCGCTCCCCAGCTGCAGAAGCACGCAAGAATCGAGTGGGAGAAACAAAAAGAAACCAGCTGTTGAAACAGCAAGGATGGAGAGGTGTATGAGTAGTAGCAGCAGTGGCACAGATCGCTGGGTACCAGAGCAGGAGGCTCGGGGTGAACAGCCTCATCTCCAGAGGATTATTTTCACCTCAGAACCAACGTGATTTCCCGAGCATTCGAGTCAGATCTCCCTTCGCCCCTCCCTAGTAGCCTCCTATCTCGACGTACATATTTCTGGCTTGTTTTTCTTTCAATTGCCCCTTATTTCCTTATTTTCCTCGCTCTTCTTGGCGCGTGAATATTAATAGTCTTGGCTCTGTGTCACCCCTCACTAACCTGTTCCCTTCCGTCACTGCCTGTGGCAGTTTGGGTCTTTCCTTCCATCAGTTTGTCCGCCCAGGAACTCATCGTTTCGTAAAACCCTGCAAACCCACGGCAGCAGATGGAATCACATCACACGGAAAGCAAATGTGTCCAAATGCCAACGAAGGCGGTGGGTAGCGCGGCTGTGGGGCGACCGTGGGCACCGGGTCCCGCAGGGCTCGAGCCCCCCGAACCGCCCGGTGGATGCCGGAAAAACATAACGTACTCAACGCCGACCCCTTCCGACCCAAATTTCCCGGGCCCCGTGCAATTAGCCGTCAGCGAAGGGACTGTTTAAGGGCCGGATAGAAGTTCTGCTGAAATCCGTGAGGGTTTCTATTTTCTTCCCGAAGAGTTGGATCGGGCCCTGGGAATGCATTTGTTTGTTTTTCCCTTGTCATCAGCCTGCCTTTGGCTGAGGGCGATAATCCATTCAGGGAGGACCTGTTTATCTGCGAGAACAGCAGCATGGCTGTGAAGAGGTAAGAGTGGGAGTGTGCTTCAGGCCAGAAAAATGCAGATTATAGCCCCGCTAGTAATGAATCCAGCACAGAAAGAAAGAAATGCAGATTGTTCTAATTTTCTGAATAGATTTAATTCCATTTTGTTCCCCGCGAGTCCCTTCGCTGACAATTGTCTGAGTGGAGGGAGGAAAAAAGGGTTCCAAGCAAAACACTTGTCCATGAAGGATGTTATTAAAATGTCCTACTTGAACACTGGCGCTCTGCAGACCAGAGTTGCAGAATATAAGCGCTCTCTCTCCCTTAGACGAGCTTTGTCTAAATGCAGAATGTTTTGTCAATTATTTTCCAAAAGCGCAATTGCTATCATCAGAATTAGAGTTGGCTTGGCTCGTCCTGCCTGATTTAGCACCCACTTGAACAGGGTGGGTTCAGAAGTTCAACAAGAACTTGAGGGCTGTTGGATTTGCAGCAGGCTTAGAAAACACTCAAGAAAACAACGGGGGGAGGGAACAGATGGGCAAAATATACAAAATGGGGGTGAAAACCAGAGAGTGGCCAGAGAAATGAAAAAAAACCTGCGGCAATTAAAAATCCCCTGAAGAAGCACGGTGGCAGAAGTCTCCGACTAGGTGAACTTCCATCGTTTGGCTTCAGAGGACTCATGCTCACTTACACCTGCATACAGATCTGGTTCCATCTGTTTGCTGAACCTGGCAGTCCTTCAGCAGAGAATTTGGCTGGAGGTCTGCAGCATGGATGTCGGTCAAGTTTTAGCAGAGGACTTGGCCCTACCATCCTCCTATGTAACTTCCTTTCCTTTAATGGTTTGGGCAACGCGTCCTGTCCTCGTGCAAGTGGTGAGACGGGAAAATGCAGATTCTTGTGGCCAGCTGTGGGGTTTGGGGTTTTGTTCCTTGCAAGACTCAAGAGCGATGGGGCTTCCCAGGGCACTCCCTGCAGTGCAATCCATTACATCACATCATGAACCGATCTGACCCGTGAAGTCTGCATGCACCTCATCCTGTCCTTCAAAAGCTTTTCTTCAACCTCTCCTTGATTTGGGGGAGGGAGGGGCATCTTAATTCTGCAAAGCTGGCTTCCAACTAGACCCACTCGCCTCTTACCATGGGCTAGAGCTGCCTGTTCCTCACCCCACCACTCTCTTGAAGATTGAAGAAACTTGTTCTGACCTTTCCTTTTAAACTAGAGGAAGCTTTTGCATATGAATTCTCACCTGCTTTTCACATTTCATAGAATCATAGAATTGTCTAGGTTGGAAGGGACCTTTAAGACCATTGAATCCAGCCATCAACCTGACACTGCCAAACCCACCACTAAACCATGTCCCTCAGCACCACGTCTACACATCTTTTAAATACCTCCAGGAATGGCGACTCCACCACTTCCCTGGGCAGCCTCTTCCAATGTTTGATAACCTTTTCGGTGAAGAAATTTTTCCCAATATCCATCCTAAACTTCCCCTGGTGCAACTTGGAGCCATTTCCTCTTGTCCTATCACCTGTTCCTTGGGAGAAGAGACCGACCCCCCTCTGACTGACCCCCCCTACACCCTCTTTCAGGGAGCTGTAGAGCGTGAGAAGGTCTCCCCTCAGGGTTCTTTTCTCCAGGCTGAACACCCCCAGGTCCCTCAGCTGCTCCTCATCAGACGTGTGCTCCAGACCCCTCACCAGCTCTGTTGCCCTCCTCTGGACACGCTCCAGCACCTCAATGTCTTTCTTGTCGTGAGGGGCCCAAACTGAACACAGCACTCGAGGTGGGGCCTCACTAGTGCTGAGTACAGGGGGACAATCACTTCCCCAGTCCTTCTGGCCACACTATTCCTGATACAGGCCAGGATGCTGTTGGCCTTCTTGGCCACCTGGGCACACTGCTGGCTCATATTCAGCCAGCTGTTGACCAACACCCCCACGTCCCTCTCTGCCGGGCAGCTTTCCAGGTGCTCTTCCCCGTATTTACGTTCCCGTATCACAGGCACCAAGGGCATCAAAGCTTTATGCCAAGAGCAAAGGCAACTGGAGAAACTTGCTGAGGACCATCACGTTCTGTTCGTTCTGTGAGTAGCAGCATTGTCCCCGGCGTGCTAGGGCCTCATCCCTCGTGAAGAAGACACAGTCCCTTCCCCTAAACTCTGACTGTGTGACTGTGCTATTATTGGTACATCCAATGCTGAACGGCCAAAGGAAAACACTGCAGAGGCTCTTGCTTTTCCCAGATAAAGGACAGCAGGCGCAAAGGCAAACATAGCCTCTCCTGAGCACATGTGACAGTCACGGCATCAGCGGCTCGCCACCAAAATGCCTCATCCCTCCTGACGGGTCTTGTCCTAAAACAATGTCTTAAACTCCGCAGCTGGGCTGGATTTTCCATATCCAGCTGGAACTGCCAAAGGAACAGAAGATACCTCTTCGTTTGGAGCGAAAAGCCCTTCCCAGCACTGTGTCTATAACCAGTAGGCACCGTTTGCCATCCTTCTCCTAAATGGAGGTGCAGCTGTGGCACCCTAAAGCAGGGTATGCCTGGGGAAGGATGTCTGCTCCGCTACACGCCTGTGCGGGGCAGTGGATAAAGGGTATTTCGCAGAGATGGAACACTACAGCTCCTGTAGGCGGCAAGGGCAGGTTTCCTCTGCTGTTTTCACTCAGAGGTGGGCTCCTGGCTCCAAAGCACCCAGCCCGTCTCCTGCAGTGCACCTGCGTGGCACAGTGTGCCTGCGTAAGGACTTGGCTTAACTTGGGGGAAGCACACACAGGACAGTTGGAGCTCTGGGACAATCTAGTTTCTCCCTCCTAAACACAGCACCTTTATATTTCTTACTGAGTTTTACCTCATCATTTTTTCTGGGCCGTTTCAGCAGCACTAGTTTTGATCCTGTCTTCTTCAGCCCTTGCAGCTCCTCACCAGTATTTTTGAGCCATATCTTCTTGTGAGTTGTGCTCTTCTAACTCTACTACCCCCAAACATGAATGGGAACGCTGAATAGCACTGGGAGCAGGACCGGATCACGTCAGGAAAAACATCCCCTCAGTTTGAAAGCCAATAAAAACAACGTGGGCACTCAGCAGCCCACTGCACGCTCCCTCTGCTCAACACCGTGTCTTACGCAGCACTTTTTATACAGCTGCTTGTTAATTTTTGACGGCGTGCATCCCTCATGACTAAATTCAGGCACAGCGACATTCACTTCTGTAATCCCCCTTTGTTCTCCTAAGCTAGTGGTCTTGCTTTCCCCCCCTCTACTGAGAGCTTCGGGGGTAGTCCATGAAAGAAAAAGGTGTACCTCTCAATTTGCATCCTAATAATCGCTTCAGAGCTGAGGAGAGCCACGAGGATGACCCGAGGGCTGGAGCACCTCTCCTATGAGGAGAGGCTGAGAGAGTTGGGGCTGTTCAGCCTGGAGAAGAGAAGGCTCCGGGGAGATCTCATTGTGGCCTTCCAGTACCTAAAGGGGCTACAGGAGAGCCGGGGAGGGACTTTTTAGTGGGGCATGTAGTGATAGGATGAGGGGGAATGGCTTCAAACTGGAAGAGGGCAGGTTTAGATTGAACATTAGGAAGACGTTTTTCACTGTGAGGGTGGTGAGGCACTGGCACAGGTTGCCCAGAGAGGTTGTTGAGGCCCCATCCCTGGAGGTGTTCAAGGCCAGGCTGGACATGGCCTTGGGCAACCTGGTCTGGTGGGAGGTGTCCCTGCCTATGGCAGGGGGGTTGGAACTCGATGATCTTCAAGGTCCTTTCCAACCTAAACCATTCTGTGATTCTATGACTCTACGATAAACAAGTTTTCTCTTACAAATGAAGGAGAGCACTTCAAACGCAGCAGCCTCTAATGCTGCCACAACAAAAATCTTTTCTGTTTGTGTCAGGAGCGAGGGCGAAAGGGAAAAAAATCCCAAACAGACCAGCAACAAACCAGCCCTCCCCACCCCCCCGACCCTGACGATCCCTGGCTTCTTTCCAGCCTAAAAGAGCAGCGAGCGCGAACCCCTCGCTGAGCGTGCTGCCGCCGCTCCTGCACCGCTCGAGCGAAGGATGTGTTGACACGGAGCGCTGTAAGAAGACAGACTACAGCAAAGCTGAAACGCTATCGTTTTGGCCGGGTGTCAAAAGCGCCGCTTGGAGCTCGCTCGGTTGCCGCAAGGGCAGGTAGCGTGGGGTGCCCGGCTGAAGGGACACCGCTGAGATGTCACAGCACGGCCGAGCCCCCGTGCCTCCTCCCAGGGCAAGGTCCCCCTCCTTGTCCCCACTAACATCCCGTAACAGCCTCCTTATTGAAGGCTGTGGTGGCCTCGGCGAGCAACAGAGGACCTGAGCGACCGGGCTGGAAGGGGAACTGCCTGGAGAACCAGGAGGCAAGCGCCACGCAATGAATTAGCCCTGTTAATTAGCACACATTCCTTACAGGCACGGCACGGGGAAATCCCGGCCGGCATTTCTAAGCTTTATCCATCTTGCAATGGTTTCCACCCTTGCCGTTGTTTACAAGCTTAACAAACTGAAGACTGTTTGGAAGAGATGACTACTTAATCTGGCTTGTCCTAAGACCAATAGGAGAGGAGGAAGGGAAGGTCATGCACATCCGAGGTCAGCACAGAAGCATCCTTATTTATCTTCCCTAAGCTGTTCTAAATTTTAACTCCTTCGAGGTATATTGAAATAATCAAGATGTGAATTTGGCGGTGACCGCGACTGGTGGGGAAACCCTGGCGCTCTGTTATCAATGAATTCTTTTGGGTGGGGTTCAAACTTTCACCCCATTTGGTTCCTTTGTGCAGGTCCACGTCACAGGACCAAACACGCAGCAAAGCCCCAGATGAGCGTCCCCTGTCTCCTACATCCCACCCAGCCACCAGCTGCGGGTCACCGCTGCGAGGTGGCCGAAGCAAACGCGCTTCCAAGAGTCTAATTCCGCACCCCTGCCAGGTCAAAGCGAAAAGCAGTCCTCTAAGTATCTACTTGGGGCACGCGAATCCAGGGAGTGAGACAGACAGCTGAGCATAAAGCTGTTTTTTAGAAGCTGAGTTTAAGGTTGGCTAAAAATATGGCCTATCCCTTTCAAGGGTTATTTTGCTTACTGCGTCGACAAGAATAAAGCTATTAGTAACAGAGCGTTCAGAGTATTTGGGGCTGGTGTTTGTCTGTCAGTCACTCATCCTCCGAAACAGTCTTGTCAACATTTGGAAGGCAAGTGGGATGTATGCTCCAGCTCCCTCCGGGAAGGCTGGGAGAGGATAGTGGGGCTGTATGAGCTGCAAGAACCTGCGGCTAAATAAAACAGGATGGAGGAATGAAGGGGAAAAAAAAAATAAATCTGCTAAGGAAGAAAAATATTAGAAACCCCAAAATGTCTGGAAAAATGAAAGGCAGGTTTTAGAGGAAGAAAATAGTCAAGTATAGGGAAAAACAAACCAAAAAGAATTGTTTGCAGAAAAAATGAAGATTGAGAAAGTAATATAAGAAGAGACAATGAGTGGAGATTACACGGGGCAAGAGGAAGAGAAGCGACCACAGGATGATACAATGATCAGCTTTTGCCGGTGTAGTGCAAGAGGTGTGTTTGCACCGCAGGAATTCGCAGGACGGGGGCTGGCCCTGCACAGTGAGTCACCCCTGGCACAAGGTGGCCCTGACTGTCCAAGAGTCGGAGACCACAATCTCCTTTGTGGCTGGGGGGGTTCCGGGGATTAGCTTGTATTTCATCATACCCAAAAAAGCAAAGGCCCCCAGCTGTGGAAGCTGTGCTGCACGGGGGACTCCCTGTAAAGCCCAGCAGTGTCTCTACACGTAAAGCGCTTTCCTTAGGAAGAAGAGCTCCGTGCCTTAGGCACCCTAGAAATACCGGGCTGGCTGGGTACCTCGACCACCAGCCCTTGCACTCCGCTCTCCCACCCAGCTTGCTCCTCTGCCAGGTAGAAGGGATGGTCACAAGGAAACTGGTTTCCTTATGCTTCTCATCTCCCCCCGCCAGTGCAGGAACCTCTGCAGTCTGCACTGCCTACACCAGCCTTCTGTCTCCCTCTGCACCTCCAGCAGATGCTGTACCAAGAGCATCTTGTCTCCTCTCCTCTCCCTCAGCTCTTCAGGACTAAGCTTTCAGTGTCGCCGTTCCTCTTCCAGACATCCTTTGTGTTTCCCCTTGGTGCTCCCCAGCCATGGGAAGCTCTGCTGTTTAACGGCGTGTTAAACATGACCGTATTTTATTGTACCTGCTTGGAAAGGGAAGCAGGAACCCGGTAGGGGTTGCTCCCCGCACCCGTTGTCCAGGGCAAATCGCCTGCTCCCACAATACCAGCTCCAGCCTCTCCCCTACGTCTCCACCATCACATTAAAGATCCGCAGAGCCAAGTGATATTCAGCGCTTAGCACAGCAATTTCTGTTGTGACTAATCCTGCAGTTCGACACCTTTTCCCAGGGATCCCATTGCCGACAGGCACTCAGCTCCCTCTCTGCCCGAATCCGCGGCACACGGCAGAGGAGAAGGCGAAGCGAGCTCAGCGTCAGCTGCTAAACCAACGAGCTGCCTCTCCCACGGCTGAAGGCACGGACAGCCCTGGTGGTGCAGATCCTCTCCCATGGGCTGCGTTGGGAGGAATCGGCTCAGCTAAGGATGCCAGGCAGTAACTGTGGTCTGCAGAATAACCTGGTAGCGCAGGAGAACCCCGAGGTGCACAGCCTTGCCGTCGGACGATGGCAATGATCAACTGAGCGGTTTTGAGCAAGGGGTTTTTTGTCATTAAGGTACCACTTGTGACATGAAACGTGCACAGGCGGTGTTGCTCTCTGGGCATAACCCTTGGGGATGAGGAGTGACTTTACTCCGGCTCAATTTCCACCCCAGTCCATGAAGCTGGTCTAAACAGATTGAGAGCTGAGTCACTTAAAGCTGTCTTCGCAAGGAGCTCATCAATTTGAGTAAACCACCAGCCCCAGGCGATAGCGCGTGGCTATCCTCGCTTTCACCCTCCGAAACAGCACTGCTGAGGGCGGTGGAGCTCTGTGGATTTACATTAGTAATAGAGAGAGAAGAAATAGACTCAGTGCACAAAACCAGTCCTGGTCCTGCTCCTGTTGAGGTTCATCTCCGAGCTCTCGGATGTAGCCAGGGATGCGGCTGACCCGGCCAGCGAGCGCACAGCTCCAAAGAAAACAGCCGTTATCATTAGAGGAAGAAAGCCCGGAGATGGGGCACAGCTCCTCTCCTCCCACCCGTCCCCTCCGCTCTTTAGCGAGCCACTGGAATCTCGCACCTCCTCATTGCTGAGCCTCCAAACTGCCTAAGCTGAGCCTGGCAAAGGCAGCCACGATGACGAGAGCGCAACCCAAGCGTGCGGTGAGAGGCGTTCCCGGCGTGGATGAGCTTGCCCACCGGCAGGACACAGCACGTGCCTTGGTGGGAGGTGACATGGTGAGAAAAAGCAGTGGACCGTTAGCGGAAAAGGTGTGAGCCGAACCCAGATCTCCATGCTCTGCACCAGTTCACATGAGACCCACGGCGGCATTTGGAAGAAAACTGGGCAATGAAGTAATTTTGTGAGCAAAGACCCTGAAAACCCTCGTGGCTTTCTCATTACATTCCTAAAGAGGAGTTTCTATGATGAAAAATGCAGCCAACCACATCCTGGGCTTCAAAAGAAGTGTGGCCGGCAGGTCAAAGGAGGTGATTCTGCCCCTCTACTCCACTCTCGTGAGACCCCACCTGGAGTACTGCATCCAGCTCTGGAGTCCCCAACATCAGAAGGACATGGACCTGCTGGAGTGTGTCCAGAGGAGAGCCACGAGGATGATCCGAGGGCTGGAGCACCTCTCCTATCAGGAGAGGCTGAGAGAGTTGGGGCTGTTCAGCCTGGAGAAGAGAAGGCTCCGGGGAAACCTTCTTGTGGCCTTCCAGTCCCTAAAGGGGCTACAGGAGAGCTGGGGAGGGACTTTTTACTGGGGCATGTAGCGATAGGACGAGGGGGAATGGCTTCAAACTGGAAGAGGGCAGGTTTAGATTGAACATTAGGAAGAAGTTTTTCACTTTAAGGGTGGTGAGCCCCTGGCGCAGGTTGCCCAGAGAAGCTGTGGCTGCCCCATCCCTGGAGGTGTTCAAGGCCAGGTTGGACGGGGCTTGGAGCAACCTGGTCTGGTGGGAGGTGTCCCTGCCTATGGCAGGGGGGTTGGAACTCGATGATGTTCACGGTCCCTTCCAACCTAAACCATTCTATGATTCTATGAAAAATGCAACCCATCCAACGAGCTCTCCAGAAAGGAGCACACTCACCAAGAGCAAAACCCCGTTTGCTTCATTTGGTGGCCCTTAAACACACATCAGCCAACAGACTGTAAATACTGCTCGCAGCAGGTTTACAAGGTGGAAGCCCTTTTGAGACCTTTTACTGCAGGGGAAGTGGGGTAAATATGCCAATGAGATGAACAAATTCTAAATATTCAGGTGTTTAAATAAATAAAGCTTTTACAGGTTTTCGGAATCTATTATTCATGGTGTGCTGGGGGTTGTCCAGACGGTGCACCAAGGCATGCAACCACTTTAAGAGGGTAGAAAATTCAGGCTCGGGAAGTTGAATCAGTTTGTGCGCTGGTCCAGGTCTCCATACCACCAGACAGAGGAACCTCAATTGCTTCACTACCAAAGGAACCACAATTTGCTGGGCATTGTGGCCAGATGACAAGTGACAAGGCCAGAATGAGATCTCTTCTTTTCCAGATGTGTTGAGCAAGAAGGGGATCTCTGCCAGCCAGTAGCATCCCAAGGTGGGCAATGTGTCCCCGGGAAGCGGCTCAGCCAAAGGTGGAAATGAGCAGCCATGCCAATTCATTCATTGCAAGTGAAATCAGTCTAGAAAGGATCTGATTTTCAGCTTCGTAAAAACACAGAACATTTTAAGTCCTTTGTTGAAAATGATTGTTTGAAGCAGTTGAAGAACTAGAAAAAATGTCACTGTAATCCTTTGGGGACGCAGCTTTCCAGTTAACAGTGCGCCAACCCAGTGCCACCATCAGAGCTTCAAAACAGACTTCCTGACTTGATAAAAACACCGCCGTCTTTCTCCACGACATTAAAACGCCGCTCAGAATCCCATGTTTTCCCTGTGCCCACGTCTGTAATTACACCGTATGATCTCAGAGCGAGCCCATCTAACTGAAGACGGGCTGCTCCGACCTGCGCAACTGCCTCCTTATATTTGTGCTTTCGCCTTGGCGTTTTCAGCAGGGTTACAATTAATTAAAATTCCTGATTAATTAAAGTGTTTTGCAACAGCAACAAAAACAACAGCAAAAATTGCTTTGAGAATAGCCTGCGCGCAGTGAAACTGGAGCCGGGTTGGTATGAATATGCATGGGGACCAAAGTACTCAGTATTGGCATGTGTGCAGCCTGTCCACAAAATGAATGATATAGCGAAGGAGGAAGAACGTAAAGGCTTGGCGGGCACTGAAACAGAGCTACAAAATTTTGCATTACCCTCTGTTTTTCCCCCTCTGCCTGTGACTCGCAGTTCCAGTGCACGGAAATGGAGCGGCTTTCTCTACAGCTGGAGGTCCGCATGGGTTTGGCAGGGAACGAGGACCTGGCCGGCGCTCCTGCTCCTTGTTCTGACAGTCATCAGCCAAAAAAAGTTTGTACAAGTCACTTTCCCCTTCCGGGCCTCAGTTTCCCCTCTGTAAAATGCCAGCAACACCCGCTTTGCTATCTTGTATGAAGTGCTACGAGAGGTAGAGAGAAAGAAATACGCTACAGAAAGAGAAACGCGCGTTAGCGAGTGACTCCGTTTCCTTTGGCCTTTGTCAAATCCGTACCATAGCGGGAGGCAGCTCCGGTGCTCGGAGCTGTGAAGAAATCTTTGTTGTGCTCTGAAAGCCCCGCAGCGGACTGTCATTGTCAACCCGCCGGTGAATAGTTCCACTGGGGATCGGGACCCTGCTCGTGCGGGAAAGCAGCAAGCCTCAGTAAATAGCTACTGCTATTACTGAATCCGAATAATTAACACTTTTGGAATTTTATAGGGAAAATACTGGGTTGTTGCAATGAACGCCGAGGGGTAGTTCTCCCCGTTCCGTTAGCGGAAGCAGTCCTGGCCCTGGCTCTGCCTCTCAGAGGGCATGCCCTCCATGAAACGCCAGCAAAGGGGATGATGTTTCTTCCCCTTCCCCTCCATTCTTTTTTAAAACAGTTGTGGTTTTTTTTTGGCAGGCACCACTCCCACTTTGCTGATTTAAGGACTACAGGGAAGAAAATTGCTCTGAACCCAAAAAACCCACTGTATGCAAATGGTGCGTGTTTAAGCGAGGACTCTGTTCCTGGGGGTATGCAGGCTCTGGTCTGCCAGTTTTTAGGGCCAAGAATTAAATTTTGCGACCTCCAGACCAAGAGAGCAAAGAGCCAAAAAGAGGGATCTCTTGCCTTGAGTAGGACTACCAGAGCCCTTTTCCCCAGGACGTATGCTGGTTCAAGGCAAAAGGCTTTCAGGGAGGGATGAAACACGTAACGACCATGCAGCCATGGGCACTGGCAATGGTATGTACACAAGTCGGAACAAAAAAATCTTGATTATTAGATGATTTGCAGATTTTCAGGTGTTTAAAGAGATGACTGATAAGAAATTGCTGCTCCAAAGCATATAAGAATTGCGTTTCTTGAATGTCTTATTTTAAAGTGTAACCAACACACATACTTCTTTCTAGTTATATATGGATTTTTAAGGTTTATGGGTCCACCATCAACTTCTATGGTGCTACAGAGGATGAGATATTTTTTTCCCCAAAAAAAACCCTGGAACTGAGGTCTCTCAAATTTATGTGCCTTCAGGGGCTTTTAAGGAAAATCCAGGAGGTATCATGAGGCTTGCAAGAAGAGCAGGAGTGGGAACATTGCAGTGGCTTCTGAGCATAGTCAGCACAGAAATTACAAGAGCAGAGCCACAGAATCTTAACATGACAATTTTTTTTTTAAAGAAACAAATCACCAAGCTCAAATTGATTATTATACACAATTATTTACTAAAGTAAAGGTCCAGTTATGTTCACTGGCGGCTCCAAAATTTTGGCTCTCAAACTGAAATGCATAATCCCTTATGCCTGTTTTAAAGATGACCCACCCTGCTGCTTCTTCATTTCAAATAATATTTGCTTTGATTGTGCTTCAAAGAGGGATTGGGATTTTTTTGTTACTTAAATCATAGAATCACAAAATCATGGTTTGGTTTGGAAGGGACCTTAAAGTTCATCTGGTTCCAACCCCCCTGCCCTGGGCAGGGACACCTCCCACCAGCCCAGGTTGCTCCAAGCCCTATCCAACCTGGCCTTGAACACCTCCAGGGATGGGGCAGCCACAGCTCTCCCAGCCTGTCCTCCCAGCAGAGGGGCTCCAGCCCTCGCAGCATCTCTGTGGCCTCCTCTGGTCCCGCTCCAGCAGGTCCATGTCCTTCTGATGTTGGGAGCCCCCGAGCTGGAGGCGGCACTGCAGGGGGGGTCTCACCAAACTGGAGTAGAGCCACAGCTCCACAGTGGTATGTAATGTGAAAGCTCAGTGAATCAGATTAATTTCCTCCAAGACTCAAAGGTAGCAAAGAGTCATGCAGAATATTTCCTGAGAACATAAGTCCCCATGACAAACAGCCCCTCCAACCCAGAGAGGCACCAGCCTCTTCTTCCAAATGCTGCAGGGATCACTGGCACTTTATTGCTTCTGATCCTTCGCGCTTCTTTGTTTATAATACAATGGTGTGTTGGGCATCTTACTCCCTCTCTCCCTGAGGCTCAGCTTTGCAAACAGCTCCACTTTTCCGCAGGTCAAAAGGGCCACTTGCTGAGAGCTACACAGCCCCTCTCCAAGAGGCACTGAGAGTGAAGACGTGAGCGTGTACCATGAGCCTGCTGAAAGGGGACGTGTTTTGGGAAGTGAGGACTAGTGGGTAGGATGCGGCGGAGGGAGGGGATGGGAGACCCCCTGGGTTCCACCCCTGGGTTGGCCAACACGCACAGGCCAGAACCTCAACCTCTTCCCGACTCAGTTTCCCCACCTGTAAAATGGAGCAATGGTATTCGTCTCACCTTGTGAAGTGCTTTGAGATTCACTAATAAAAATGCTCTGGATAGGTATTATTCTCATCTATCCATCTAGTCTTGCCGCATCAAAGCAAATCACTCATTAAACAAAATACCCTCCCGTTGGGTAGGGGGGGTAATCCCACTGGATTGTGGGGCGTTGCACTGTTGGACACAAGTGATGACAGAATTTGGCTCCAAATTGGCTTAGCAAATGTCTCTGTCTCACTTTCCAGAATGCAGGGCTCTCCCATAGAGAGACTATATATATTGCTTTTACAAACATAAGCAATGATTTGCCTGTACTCAAGCACAGGACACAAAAAACCCCAATCCCACAACCACAAATGCCTCATTTTAGTCCCTACGCAGTCCTGGTGGCTTAAATGGGCCCATACAGGTGAGCAGAAGTATGCATAGGCAAAATGCTTAGCATATTAAGGGAAATATCTCTATAATATTAAGCATAATATGATATTAAATATTAATTTATATAATATCCACATAGCATTAGGGCATATTTAGGGCTAACGAATGGTTATAGAACCAAGAAACTGACTAGCACAAGGAAATATTAATTAAACTTACAGTCTTTATTCACTCATAGGTTTTCTTTCTCATTGTGTTCCTCTGCTTTTTGATTAGAAAATAATCATCACATTACACAATATTTTCCTCATTAAACTACAAAAGCAACAAAGATCCCTTGCTTCTTTGGCCAATTAGTGCCCGTGTACAATCATGGGGAATACAAATCAAAGCGTGTTCCAGCTCTGACCTAATAAGCCATCTACGCAAAATCTAAGCTCCGCATTTTTCTGTTACTACAGCAATTCTTTTTTCTTTACCCCAAAGCAATCAGCACCGCCCATTATTCCCTCTCTTAGGAAACGACGAAACGCAGTTGGACGGGCCGGGGGCTGCCAGTCACCTCCAGCTTTGGCAGGGCTCTTCGGCGGCTCGGTTTTAATCAAGAAACCCTAAATGAATCCTTCTGCGCTCTGCCTGGTTGTGGGGCTGGCAGGGAGGGTGGCTCCCAGGACGCGAGGAGAAAGAGGGAGCTCTGGGAGATTGGAACAGATCTGCATTTTCCTCAGGGCACATCCTGCAAACAGGGCCCTTTGTTCCTGGGCGCTGGTACCCGCTTCTCACCACAAACAGATCCCTTCCCGGCCTCTCCCTTTTCTTCTCCTCTAAGAAAAAGGCCATTTTCAGAATTCGTACTTCTCCATCCACCCCCGCCCCAAACCCGTGTAAGTTATTCTCACTTAAACCAATTTTGCTCTCCCACTGAGTGCCGAAGTGTTGCGAGTTACACTGTGCCGTGCTACTCACGCCCACCCGACATCCATTTTCTGACCAATTTCCTTCTGACATGCATCTTAACCATCTTCAGATTCACTTCTGAATTTGGCCTAAATTGGAGAATAATATACTGAAACTCTGCTAAAAAGCAGTATGAAATTGATCTCTGCCAGAAGGTGGATCTGATCTTTTTTGTTGTTTTTCAGGGAAAACAGAGGGGGAGGCGCTAAGAAGGGGGCTGTGAGCCTGGAGTTTCAGCTCCTGTTTTCGAGTTCCCCAGCTATGTGATAGAAGGCAATTAAGCAGAGTCTGCTCATCAGTGCGATTCTATTTATTGAAACGGGTTAATAAGCCCAGAATTAGTTCTTCCTTGTCAAAAAAATGTTTCAGTGGAGAATGTTAGCAGAGTGGCTTTAGTATGTCTACTTGCCTACAAGTAATTAGGTCTAATATTTGTCCAGTGGTTTTGGGAACCCGGGCGACAGGTTCCCCCGACGCGTTTCTCAGTCTGCTCTTCACGGTCCCCAGGTCAGTGCATCACCTGCTGCACGTCCACCCATGTGTTCCTGTGGGATCCTCCTGCCTCTCTTTTGGTAATGTTTCAGTTTCTTGGCCAATTTTGCCAAATCTGGTGGAGGTCTTGAAGGCACTGAGCTCTTAGAAGTGTTATGAAAACACAAAGCAGGGTAGGGGAGAGAAACCCTCCCCATTCCCTCGCTCAGGGCCAGGCATGCGCTCCTAAGGAACCAAAGCAGTGCTCACTCTTGAGATTAAACTCCCTGAAGCTGGAACTCACCGTTTCCACTGCTCAAGGCATGATTTGATGAATCTGCAGGTTTAAAAGGAGAGGGGAGCATCAGCCAGAACCTATGCAGGACCATCTTCCCGTGCTGGATGTACAGTTCCTAAAATGGTGGGATCTTGCACAGGTTATAGCTTGCACGTTAACGGCAAAACATTGAGTTAATCACAGTCATGAATCTCTCCTGCTCCCTTACTAACTGCCCCAGGACGGTCCTCCATGGAAGGAGAGACTTTCTCCATCACTATGAACTTCCCTAATCTAATTATTGCTAATCAGAAGTGTAAAGAAAAGCATTTTCTCTGGGTCTCAGGTGGGCAGCAGGTGGGGCAGCCAACTTGTCACGTACAGACACCCGTTTGTTTAAGCGAGCGGGGAAAGCGATGCACGCTGCCAATCCTGCAGCATGTCAAAACGGCTGAACCCCCCATTAAACTCCAGGATTCCGTCTGGAAGCTGTGTAATCCCTTTGAATTTTCTAGGAAGGGCTATGGGAAATGTAGCGATGGCGAAGGGGTGCAATTTGCCTATTTCTGCTGTGATTCACCTCACCGCAAAGCACGCGGCATCTGCAGCTCGGGGCTGACCCAATGTGTTTATCTACTGAACCCATCAAACCACCTCTTGCCACGCGCTCCGATCCTCCAGCCCAAATTAGCGGTGGCTCCGCTGCTCCAAGTGGAACAAATGTCACCGTCGTGTTTCTCTTGGCCTCCTGCTGCTGCTTTGTTTTATTTTGGGTCCTGCTGCCTGTCAGGGAAGAAGCCCGATCCTCATTTTGTGAGGTTCACAAAAAAATGAGGCATTTCACTTTTTAAGCTGAACAGCCCATCACCAAATGGTTAATGACCCTTTTTTATGGGTATCCTGGAAAACTGAATCTTTCTCTCAAAGACAGATCTCCAGGGCTTTTTCTGGCCCGCTTAAGCCAGCGCGTCTCAATTGCTGTCCTTAAGCTGGCGAGGCAGTGCGGGCGCCGAGGGTGTGATGTCCCCCGCGTGCCCTGTGCTGGCAAACCACAGTTCCCTCTAAGCAAACCCGCCGTTCCAGGAGCACCACAGAGGCAAATCATTCCACTGATAGAAACCTTGGCCTCCAAAAAAGCAAACCCATCGAAAGCACACGCCGCTTTGCATTAACGGGCTGCATTTCCAGGGGTATTTGCTGTGCTGATCGATGCCTAAAAAAAAAACCCAGATCCTTGGCGAGGTGTGCAGAAACACACATCATCTGCGAAACGACAGAACAAGTCTATCTGATGCGGAGGAAATTTTGTTAGCCTGACACAATCTCAGCATAGCTAAACAGGGCAAAACACCGTGTATTTGTGCTCAAACCCTGATGATGTTTATTTACTAGGACAAATATAGCTGAGGGTAGCAACTTATCAACGCTTGCTTTATTTCAAGAGCAAATTGCTACCATGGAACCAGACATTTGATGTTTCCCTGCTATTGCCCAACAAAGAAAGCTCGCTTTACTAACTCGGCTAATGACCAGCAAAGTCGCCTCACGTGGATTATAAAAATAAAAAGGACAAAAGGTTCAGGATGAAAAATAACAATTTCCCTTGCTTGCTTTTGTGATCAAACAGTGGGGAATTCGCAGCAGAAAACTCTGCTTTGAAATAGAAAAATAATAGTAACAGTGAAAATAAATGACAAGGTCTTGGTTCTATTGAGCTTTACTGAGCCTGAAAACCCACAAGTTTTGCTGCTGGAGAGTGTATGAGGATTCATTCAAAAGTCGATAATCAGCAGAGAGGGATTAGTGCCTTCCAATAACTGTTCTAACTACAAAGACAGTAAAAGGCTCAAGCAACATCCATTATCTTATCCCTTTATACTGGCTCACGGCCCCGAGTTTCACAAGTACCATGTTTACTATTATGGCAACAAAGCAAATTTGATCAGAGCAACACCAACAAATAATCCAACAGCACCTTCGGATAAAATCTTCCTTGATACTTCACGAATTCGCTGAGCTGCTGGACCCCAACCTGGCTTTCCCGGAGTGCGGAATATGCTCTGTCTTGCAGAACCTGACTGCACCTCCACATCTGCAGCCGACTCTTGTGCACAGGACTGCGCGCTGGCACACTTCTGGTCCTTGGGACAGGCTTCCCTTCCCATTCCCGGCCTGACCAAAGGAGCCCTCCACGCCTCAGCTAGGCCGGACAGGCCAAGGATGCTTTCAGTTTGTTCTGTGCAGGGATTGAAAAAACAGATTATTCTCCTCCCCCAGCTGTGATAACAGCCCTGGTTTCCCATGTTTTGCAGTACCCACAGATAGATTTACTTAAAAGATTCATAATGTAAGAAATCAACTGGAAATGGAAAGTTCAATATCAGATGAAATTGGTTTGGGTATCCATGAGACAGCATATTTATCTACTAGCTCACAGAGACGCCAACCACTGAATCAGTTATCTTAGCACAAATCTACAGATCCTAAGTTCTCTCATTTGGGGTTTGATGTCGCACTTCCATCCCAGTCAGCAAACAGGACTTTACTGCTATTCCTTGTAGCCACGTGACAAAATACTCTGCCCCTTCTGCTTTACTGTTGACATGTTTCTAGGATTAAAAAAAAAAAAAAGATAAGTAAAAGTAAAAGCAATCTGCATGGTTATGTATTCTCCCTGTATATGTATTTATAGCAGAACCTCTTAGGTGAAGAACTCAGAGCATTTGGTGAACTGGCTGGTGAGCCACCTGGTCCTCTGCATCTTTACCTTAGCATCCACCCTGACAAGATAGCGACCTGAATTTCGTCTTGAGCATGAACGACGCACGTGCCAAACCCTACTCTGAAGTGTGGTGCAGGCTTGCAGAGCACATTTGGTCCCGAGGGCTGATTCACAGACTGGCTGCACCTGGAGCCTTGCAGCGATGAGAGGAGCGAGCACGGGGAAGGGGGGCGGCTGTGTGTGTCAGGTCACTGGATGACTCTAGTAGCCATGTTTCCATTTATTTGGCAGAGAAAAGCAGTTGTTCTTCCCTTTTGGGTTTGTGTCTAGGAGGAACTGACCTAGAAGCCACTGGTTCAGAGCAGAGCCTGGGACTAGTGTCTCTTGATTCACATCTAGGTTTATATTTCCAAACTGAAGACTTTTTGGGGTGATCAAGCCCCTGAAAAATGCTCCCCTTGGGCCAAGTTGGGATGATTGTATGACGAATCTGTCACACAAGGCTAGGGTAATGCTTCCCTGACACCAGAGAGAAAACTGCCTCCTGGTTTCCACGCTTGCACTGGTTCAGTGCTTAATGCCAAAACCGAAAGCTTGAGTTTTCTCAACTTTTAAGTGAATTCAGTGTAGACTGGTCTCAGCTCCAAAGCGTTCCCGCAGTTTGTCCTATGTTCATATGGTGTCTCTCAGAGGGGGGACCACGTGTGCAGTGTCTAGGCTCTAGGAAGACGTGAGGCTACTACACCGGCTGGCTTCCACTTCAACGCAAATGTGTCATGGGGCTGGTTACAAGGGGTTACGGGATGAAGAAGAGGCCACGGTGCTTTGCTGCAGCTTTGGTGTAAATCAGCAAGCAGCAGCCCTTTTTGCGTGGGTGTAGTGCAAGCTTGAAACCAGCTTACACTGCCTACCAGAGCAATATGGGCCATTCGCGGGCTGCGCGCTGACTGAAGAAACCCACTGAACTAAGGCAACCCACAGCAGGACAGATGGCAGCTCTAGATGAGAAGTTTGTTATGTATTTCGGAGAAGGGACCTTATGGAGATCCCTAAGCTCGAAAAATATGAGTCCCTCTGTTTCTACCCCTGTGTTTTTATGGTAGAAAAGGCAGAGGGGTTGGGAAAGACAAGGAGAGCCTAGATCCACCTTAAACACCACCAAAGAGATGTCCACTAAAAGAAAAGATAAGCCCAACAAAGGCGCTTGCTGAAAAGCCAACTATATCAACAAACCCCAGCTACTACAGCTCGGTGACTACACTGCCCAGTGACTCCTGTTCAATAAAGGGCCGATTCTCCTCCCTTTCGGAAAACAATGTGTTCCACACACTGAAATAAATAAGAGCCCCTCGCCAAGCCCCCGGCAGTGTCAGGGGATGTCAGGCTCTGCTCCCGGATAACAAAGGCGTCAGCGTGCAGCCAATCTCCTCCTGCCATCTCAGGCTGCCCTCGCTGCGCTGAATGAAATTTTTTCTCCTAATGGAAATGAAGAAAACCTCCAGTGCAGATAATCCTCCGTTATAATGGCAGTACATTCGGGACAGGGGCCAAGCAGTGTAAAGAACAAGCCAAATCTCTTTTACTTAAAGCCTGGCCTGAATGTGATAATGTAATGACTTCGGTCTGGATGTTTCAAATGCCATTCATTGGGATTGACTTAGCATATAGATGATATCAGCTAAAATAATTAAGAACGAGGAACCGAACAGATAGCATCAGCCAACTTCTCCTCCTCAACAAAGCTGGTATCCTTCTGCAAGTGGTCTAGAAGACCACTTGGTCTAAACACAAGTTAGTCCAACCCAGGCAGCACCTTTCCCTTCCGTTCCCCTTCGCTTTCTGCAGAAGCATCAACAACATCCCACTTGGCCTCAGGCTGAAGACCCAGGCACCCTCTTTGCAAAGGCAGAGCTCCTGACTATTTTGTGTCTAACCTGTTTCTGGCCACTGCTGATCACACGGTGTAGGCAGAACCTGAAGTCTTTGGGAAGATTCACATTCATTTCACTGGGTTCTGGATCAAGCCTATCTACTGTGAGTTTTTTCCAGCAATGTAGGTTTCCAAAAGTGTGGTAGCCGTGGCTGTTGTTTGGCTTCCTAGTATCTGTCATAGCTAACCATTATTTCTGTTTTACAGAAATAAAACACAGCTCAAACCCTGACACTACACGCAAGCTTAAAATGGCTTTCAATTACTATTAGCAGGCTTTTAAACGGGATTGTGGTGACACCCCAAAAGAAGCAAAATACTTATGGGAGAAATTAAGCTATTGGAACGACTGGCTATATCGAACATGCTTCTCACAAAGCTGGCAAAGAGCAAAATAAAGCTGCAATAAATTGATGACAACCACTTTCTGGAGGAATGACAGTTTGTCTTAAGAGAGAAAAGCCCATTCAGCTTCTCAGCTACAACAGCTTATGACACCGGGCATTTGCACACCTCTCCCACAAAATGAGAAACCAGTAGCAACCAGAACAACCACAAAAGATCACTTTCTATATCCCATACCAGTGTAACTGAGGGGCAGAAGGTAAAACGATTGCAAAATGCCACCGTTCTGATTTTAATATATCCACTTAGCATCATTTTGATGGCTACACAGGGTGGAAAGCAACAGGGGATTACATTCATCGTCCATTCCAAGTCTCCCAATTGGCAAATAAACTCAGTCCTTTAGGAAAAAAAAACCAACCTCCTACTTTGGACAAGCTTTGGAATGGTTACAAGCCAAGATCTATTGTTCTAGTTGAATTTGTTACAAGCCCTAGGCATATCATAAAAGAAGATCCTTATTTTAATGTTTTTGTCTTCCCGGTCATCTAATTTAGCTCCTTCCAGGGTGGTCATTTATTTTCTTCACTGTTGCCTTCTTCGTATGCTAGATTTCGAGATGAAATCAAGACTCGTCAGCAGCCTTGAGCAGGGCGTCAGTGCTAGTTTGAATTTTCCTTGTCTTCTGTTTAATTGAATTTTCATTTGTATCTCCTCAGCTGCTTCCCCTCCGAGGCCTTTCCCCCTCCTGCCCCCCTTTTCTCCACTCATCCATATAGCTCATACAAGCGTTTCTGGCAAGCACCAGCTGCAGAAACAGCGAGTTCTTGGGCATCTTCTACTTTTAGAAAACCACCAAGAGGGCAAATAACACCCGTGCTTGTTCTGCGAAGCTTGAAGCCTGCTTTTCAGAAAGACCAGTCTCTTTATTAACTCCGCTGCTCTCTCTGAAACACGTGTAAGACATGCAGGGCTGCAGAGCTACGCGTTTGTCAATGCGGAGGACAAAAAGCCATGTGTGGGTTTACAGCCTCTGTCTTGCTGGGGCAGCCAAGCCAGCCAGGACTTTGAAACAGCATTAAAAGGAATCACTTCTAGATTTCTCCTCCATGTTCCCCAAAAGCTGCCTTGAGCTCCTGGCAGGCCAGCACTCAAACCGCTGCCTAGCCACGACCTCTCTACTTAAGATTCGTTTGCCATCAGCATAATCTTTCTTTCAGCTTTGAGTTTGCTTTCTTTGACACAGCTTATTACACATTCCCTCAGAGGGATCTGAGACATAACCGCTGACACCTCCCACCTTGAACTGGTATCGCTTCCTCCAACCACTTCCTTCCATTGTGGGAATGGAACGATTCCTGGCTGTGGTTGAGGACAGTCTCTCTCGCACTGGAAATCTTCAGTATGGGAAAAGGAAAGCCCCACCAACTTCTCCATCCAAACTTCGGTAAAAAGGCTAGGAAAGATAGGGTATAGCCCAGAGATTCACCAGTTCGTATTTCTACTCCAACAGCTGATATTCTTAAGACCTGTTCTGTGCTGAGAAGCGATTAGGAGATGCTGGAGGAAATTTCAGACAAAAATTTCAGTCTATTGGAGAAAGTTCTTTAATGCAAAATTGATCTGCAGTTAGGAGTGATGTACAGTTGTGAAAATCTTGATGGTTTTAGGTCATTTACAAGTAAATCACACAGAACGCTGAGGAATATGAGATCAAGAAGAGTTCTGCGTTAGGACAGAGCTGGACAAAATGACCTTTCCATGATCTACCCCATTACTGACTAACACAATTTCTGCTTATAATTCATTATTCTGAAGCTGTTTACTGTTCTGTTCATGACAAGGGCAACTTCCATCAATCAGTTCTTGAACCTGGAATTCCTGGCTCTTTATCCAAATAGCGTTCAGAGGAAACCGAGATTCTCATTTGAATATTCACCTTTCTTGCTCTTATACGCGGCACTTGATCCATCACCGAGAAGCTGACATTGTCTTTGACAGTGACGCTCTGTCAATCTGACATAACCTGAGAGACATTCGGGGTATGTTTTGCTACTGAGTGAAAGACTACAGCACTTCAATCATTAATAATTAAGCTTGACTTTGCTATTGGATATAAGATCTGCTTCTGTTCCTATGTACGTTTGCATTTATTTTTACATTCATCACACTGCTGTTGGACATATACTGCATGAACTTCGGGCAAATGGTCCAGTGGCTCTCCACTTACAGTCAGGAACACTGCTCATGATAACTTATATTAAGGAGGTCTTCCAGGAGAGAATAAATCAGATTAGAGAAGGCTTGCTCGTATCTGAAGCTGAATTGAAACAGTTTCTCTCCCTTTCCTCTGTGCTTTAGTGTTGGTTATGGAAAGATATCTTTTAGGAAAGGAAAAGCACATGGTATCATTTTGTCTTTTAGCTCGCAGAGGTTTGGGTCCTGCTTCTGCAGCCTCATTTAGGAAATTAGTCTTCAAGACTGACCACAAGAAGGGGGCTTGCTAGGATCTTTCTTGTTGTCGCATTCTCTTATTGTCACATCCTACCACGCGCATCTAACACTGCCAATGGGGGGTTGCCATTTCTCCTGCCAGCCTTTGCCCTTCTTAACAGCTCTGACAGCTCGGATCCACTTATTCTTGGCACTTGCTTTGAGCAAGGTTCGCATAAAGGTGTCAGTGTCCAGTCCGTGCACTGTTGTACCAAGCTGTTGTCAGTCTTCTGGATGAATGCTTAGGAAATAACCCCTTTTTGTTATCCAGAGCCTGAACTTGAGTACCGTTCCTCGTTTGACTCCTGCTTTTAAAGATCAAGCTGTCTCTTTCTGCCTCTTGTCTGCATTTCCCTGTCTGCGCTAAGTTCTGGTCTTGACTGGTGATGCCAAACCTCTGCCAGGCTGGCCATTTCTCTCCTGCTTGTTTATAAGCGATGTTACAAGTCAACAAAGTAAGTATTTGGGGGCTTAATTTCCATGCCCTCAGGGGACAACGCAGGAGGTCAGTTGAAGCCTGAAGGTCACTGCTGCAAAAGGCAATGGTGGTGGTGGCAGTTCAAATTCAGAAGCAAGTGGGGCTTCAGAAAACACTAACTGCCTGGTGTGTCTTCTTGTTATTTCCTAAGTTACTTAACACATAGCGTCTTCTTCTTGGGGAAAAGGCTTATTGTGGGAAAGCTTCCTTTAAGGAAAAGAAGAAAACACAAGACTTATGGAGGAAAGGCAGATGGTTCCTTCTAGAGCTTTTGTGA
Source organism: Anarhynchus alexandrinus (assembly GCA_008711295.1). Taxonomy (NCBI): domain Eukaryota; kingdom Metazoa; phylum Chordata; class Aves; order Charadriiformes; family Charadriidae; genus Anarhynchus; species Anarhynchus alexandrinus. Next base: position 293,153 of record VUYV01000396.1, read on the forward strand.
GGCTACGAATGTGACAAATATCTTTCACAAGAAGGACTTTCTAGCCTGGTTTACTTACAGTAAAAGCACAAAAGGTGTCTTACTGAAGCTGTGAACTGGTGAGCCCTTGTGAGGCACGGGGAGCACTGGGATAGCTCGCTGTCTGAATGGGATCCTGGCTGAAGATGGTGAATCTGTATGCAGTGCTCTTCCCTTTCAAGGGAGACCTATGCAAACCAGCTCGGGCATCACCGTTACGCTAACCACAGCAATACCAGGCTTTTAATGCAGGCTTCAAAATTTGGTCCAAATAAAATGGGATTTGAAAACGTTGTTCACCACTTGTGTAATCAGGATTCTGCAGAATTCTGGCAACCCAGTGGAGGGAAGTTACCTTATAAATTACAAAGACTGTGTCTAACGCTGAGGAGAAATAAAAGAGAGAAGTCTCCAAAGCCCAGGACAACTAAAGCTCGTTACAAAACCAGAGAGATCATTCTAGTGTGAAGCAAACCTGAGCTTTGCATTAAAAATGTAAATGTGATTGAAATAGCATAACCAGATTAAATGGATTTGACCTCCACAAGCATAAAAAATGGTCTAAATACACTGAAACAGCAACAAACAGCTGCACTTTCTTTTTCACTGTGTTGTGGATCACAGGAAATTTACTTGAAACAACACAGAAATTTCAAGGCAGTGAAAGATTTGCATTTCTTTTACAGGAACTAATAGGAGAAAATAAGGCTGGTTTGGAAAAACCACCCGTCATTTAAATGCCTAAAGGTACAGAAAGACTTCTGAAAACTACTTTTCAAAGTCTTTGAATGTGACTGATTTACCCTCAAAAATTAAGCCCGAACACACAGAACTAGCCAGGAGTGACTGAATCTTTCAATACAATCTCACATCTCGACCTTCAGTACACTGCTGCCTTATAGGAGCCTTTGATGGACATATCTTTCTGCCTTTTTTAGCTATGTTAACCCAGCTCAGCGCCAGAGTCTGGTTCACCGCATCGCCATACATCACCATACGAGCATCACCATACTAACACAGCTGAGCAGGGACAGACAGAGATGACTTAAACCCACACCACCGGCAAACAGATGTTAATCAAAGGCTTCGTGCAAAATGCTGCATGGGATAAATACAAGAAAACAACACCCAGAAGCAAAGAAACAAACCAAAGTGGTGCGAGGGGGAATTATGACCAGTAATCAAATATTCCCAGGTAAGCCTTGCTTTTTATGCATTCTAAGGGAAAACCCCGGTAACGCCGTGCAACATTGTCCCTCAACTGGGTTCCAAATGGAGGGGTAGTTCTTTAGTTAAAACAGAAGTTAGGAACACTGAATAAAGAGACTAATTTGTATTTTCTTGTCACAGAATCATTGAATAATTTGGGCTAGAGGTCCCTGCCCAGAGCAGAGCTACCATCTCAGGTAGGTCAGGTTGCACAGGTCCTTGTCCTGTTGAGTTTTGAAAATCCCCAGGGATGATGATTCTCCCCTTCCCTGGGCACCCGTTCCACTGTTGCATCAACCTCCCCGAGAAACATTTTTCTTTATATTCTATCCTAATTTCCAGAAAACACGTGTCTGTTGCCTCTCATCTTTTCACTGTGTATCTCTAAGAAGAGCCTGGCTCCACCTTATCTCTAGCCCTCTCCGGGTGGTGGAAGAGAGCAGTGAGATGTCCCTCAGCTTTCTATGCTCCAGCCCCCTCCGCCTCCCTTCGTTTGACCTGTGCACCAGCCCCCAACACCTTGGTGGCCCCATCTCACCCATGGTTCACCCCTTGGTTTAGGAGACCCAAAACAGAACACCCCATTTCAGATGCAGCTTTGTGAGTATCAAGTAGGGGGAACAGGCAAGATCTAGTTCCAAATGGTTCCACACAGCCTCATTTCTTGAAGTCACTAAATACATATAAAAAATGCTACACTTAAACCTGCACTTCTTAAAACCAGGCAGTATTTTTTCTTCTCCTGACACAAGTAACATGGCAAATAATTGTAAGTGAAATAAATTTGCGGGCTGGTACCTGAGAGCACCTGAGGCAAAAAGGAAACGAGGGTGGCATGAAAAAGGCCGTGACAAAAGAATCTTTTATTTCCCGATCTCTGTTTTCCAAAAGGTGTAAGAAACAGAATGAGTATTTGGACAAAGGTTGGATACACAAAGCGAGACTAAAATTGGGTGGCAATCAGCACAAGCAGAGATGATGCGGTCTTCAACAAAGCTTAGGTGCACGCGCACCTTGGTGCGTGCAATAACCCAGTTCTGCTCAAGCCCACTGATGTTGATGTGCACGTTATTAGAAAACTCGATTGTTCTGGGGTTTGGGATCTGAGCATGAATGAAACATGAGCTATGTCTAACGCTGGGACTTAACTACATACAGATTAGTAGCGTCTCTAATTTGGCAGCACCACAAGTCCTGCGGCCCCGCTGTCAGCAGCGCTGAGCAGTTGTTACCGTCTTGAAATCAGCCAGCTGTGGGGCTCAGCGCTTCCGAAAACTGACAGCGGAGAGTTAAGCACGGAGCAAGTCTTCGGAGGACCAAGACAACGATTCTGCTGAATGTGGAGGATTCTCCTGGAGAAGAGAGGGAGCAGGATGTGCTAGAGAGCTTCGGACAGGCTCTGCGCTGCATGGGTTTGTGCCCAAGTTAATGAGGGAACCAATAAAAACTTTATGATCTTGGTATATTTTAAAAATCTCAGTATATTTATCCAGTTACTGTGGGATTTAAATACACCACTTTGGCTGGGTTTGTATCACTGTTATAGATGCATTTTTCTACTACATTTCTACTACACATTTGGACACATTTTTCTATTACATTTTTTTTCTACTTTTTACTGGAAACTCCAAAAAGCTATTGCAAAGTCCTATGCAGGAGTATTTAAAAAAAATCAAAAATGTAAATTTCACCCTGAGTATCTGTTTATGCCAGAAGGCCTCACCTGTTTGTTTGATCACCGATGGGAAAAAATGGTACAATTGGATCTCACCGATCAGAACTAAAAGTACCAGTGTAATAATGCAATTTTCATGCTCCGTCATGTAGGAAAAACTTATCCAAAAAACTTATCCAAATACGAATTAAAAATAAACTTATTTCTTGAAAGGATTGGTAAACAGAAGAAGTAGATAAATAAAAATGTAGATAAATAAAGCCTAAATTCTGAATTATTTACTGAACCATATGAAAATTACTGATTTCTAATTCTTTATCATTTATGGGCTCTCTCTTGGTATTTCTATCCTCTTCATATGTTTTTGTTGTTGGTGGTGGTGGTGGTTTTGTTTTCTTTTAATAATCAGCTATGGTGACAGACACGGAACAGACATCAATATCGCCAAGGAACATACCAAGCTTTTGATTCACTATCAGTACCTGGATCCCCCAGTGCCAACACCAGCTTTCGTCTCTCCTGCACATCCCACCTGACTGCAGAGGTCCAGACGGGACCTGGGCTGGTCCCACCAACGCAGCAACACGCGTGCAGGGGAATTCCTACCAAGCACAAGGCTGCTGGCAGGGCGGGGGTCTCAGGGGCCGTTCCTCTTTTCTAACATGACCCTGATGCCATCAGTTGGAGAAATGCCGACCCTCGAGCTGGAATATGGCAAAGCAGTCTCCTGTTCCTCCTCCCCAGTGTTTCACGAGGGCTCAGCGCACGCAGAGAGATGCGGATAAACCAAGGACCACCAGCTCACGTATCTACCGTTCAATTTAAACATCTTAAAGGCACACATTGAGCAGCATCAGGTTTCCTGCTGAAGAACTGGCCGGGCAGCAACCACCTTGAAAGTAACGAGTTGAAACTGCAATGTGGGTTTTTTGCTGAGCTGTAAATCAGGAGAATATAAATTTATCGTACAGCTAAATTGAGGAAAACAAGGGCATGCTACTAGGAGCTTTCTGTTTTATTAAGTAAACACCTTCTCATTCATGTAGAAAAATTTGTCCAATTTGGCTAAATAATTAATCACCAAAGGGTGACTGGTGATTAATGAACAGTATGATGACATTCTGAGGTATATGTTCATCACAGTGATTTTCTTTCATCCCAGTGGTTTGCGCTAGTGTCACTGGTGAAGTGTGATGATAAAGGCTCTGCGATATCTGTGGCAGGGGTATGCACATTACAGTGATAAATATCTGCCCACTTTAGAATTTGGAGGCAGTGAGATGGGGCCCCCACCTAACCTTGGAAAGGAGCATCCACCCCATGGGCATCAGTACACCTTACCAACCTGCCAACAAGTGACCAATTTCTCATTCTCACAAGGGCCACGTAGACCTATCCGGCCAGTGGAAAGAGCTCCTGTAGCTGCAGCAATCTATAACCGCCCCTCCTGTAATACCCTTTTGCACTGCTTATAAAGAGGCTGTGAGTAAATAAAAACAGATTCCTTAAATCTACTGAATCAACAACTCGGTTCTGCACTACTTAAGTAGCCAACCTGATTTCCTTACATTCAAAACTCATTATAAGGATGGTATGACCCTCCTGTGGACGAAGCTAAGCAGAAAGCTCCACGCTGTGGAGGAGCTCGCCAGCCACAGAGGAGCACGAGAAGATGACGCATTCAGGTAGGCTTAGCTACCGCCATCTCAAATTAGGACATGCGGATCCATGTCGTGGTGCCCTCGAAATGATTTGAAAATCTCCCCGTGAATTTTGGGGAGACCCAGAGCTGGCCAGCACCAGCTCCACACAAAATTCCTCCAGAAATACAGGTATGGTACTATTTCACTGAAAGCCGTCAAAAGGAGCTAACTCCACCACCTTTGCTGTAAAGGCAGGAGCCGGATTACAGCTACCGAGGCGGTGAAGAACAGGGCTGTGATGAATAAGGAGCACCGTACTGGCAGTGAGGAACATCACTACATCACTGCAAGCTCCCGCATACCACGACTCCAGAAATCTACCAATAACACCTCTCATTTGTTATCTAGATTATTCTGCCTAACATCCATTTTGTGCACTCAGCCTTTCCTATGCACTTTTGTTTAATGCTTTAAAATTGGAGCTACTAACTCCAATCATCTCTAACAGGGAGAGGATAAATCACCAAATTCTGCTAGGAGGTAGTATATATTTTTATCATTTAAGTGGTATTTTCCTCAATACAGGCCCGTTCTTATCTCATCCCCTTCTTTAACGATTCCCAGCTGGTGCAGAAATGCTCCAAGTCTTGTACCAGACTGTTACAGTGTGTACAAGTTGCTGTTCTTGTAGACAAGAGCATTTAATACAAGTCTGAAGTTGCTGGAGAGCCTCAAAGCACGTTGAGTCACTGCTCTGCCTTTCAGACTGCTTGAAGCACTGGGAGGGGGGTGATGTTTTAGAGGAGGGACATGCACAGAGGTGAAACATCCATTCCCGGCCTCCCTGCCAAGGTGCTAACACTGGGGTGATGAATTCTCCGAATAAGACATTTCTGGAGTAGGGTGTTCTTCTGGACCAGTGAAAGCCTGCTGAGCCCCTCTCTGCTCACCAAAGCAGCTCCTGGAGACACCTCTCACGGCCTTCCAATGTGAAACACTCACTCCTGCGTTTCTATAGAAGTACCCTGCCACACGCCAAAGAGAAGAAAATCCCTTTCCCTGTTATTTCCTACCAGCATTGGATCCTGCTTCTGCTGAAACCTGCTCCCAGTTATCCCTGACCACCACAATCCTAAACTGAGTCAACCCTTGTATCTTCTCAGAGAACAGCGACTAGCACCTCCACGCGCTTACTGGGATCGGCGTCTCCCAACCTTGCCCCAAAAGCAACTCCTGCAATGTTAACCAAGCGGAATTTCTGTTGAAAGATTGCACAAGTTATCCTGTTATCAAATAGAATATATGATGAATTGTCTTTGGCTCCTGAGGACACAAAATCCCACAGGACGGCCACTAATAGCTGTGGCCCAGACTCGTTAACCCAAACCCCGTGTCACCCACACCATTTTTCTCTCTCTCAAGCCAGTGTACTTCAGCTCCTTTGTTTTAAGCTTACAGGTTTTATACTCGGGTGAAAGGTCTGCTGATAAACTGATACAATTTTTGGCAACCAAGCAGAGCAGGACATGGCCAAGAATAAAGAAAAACAAAGCAACTTCAGCTCTGCCAGTCCTTCCCTTTCAACGTCAAAATTATTACTGATTAGCAATTTGAAAACAGGCGTGATGTCAGCTTACCACACAGATCCCTGGGCTCCCTTCTGGGAGAGGGCTCCTCAGTTCTTTCTCAATTAACTTGAAAGCTGGGGAGGGTAAGCATTTTTACTGGTAAGCTAAGAAATGCCTCCATCAAGAGTTTTATTTTATTATCACAATAAGCACACAATGATTGAGGCTTTGGATTAAAGGACTTTTTTCTCCCATTTTGCTCAGCACTAGAAAACCATCGGTTCCTTTGTTTTGTGTTATCCAGTAGCATTTTTCAGGCTTTTGCATTTTCTGATTTTAGGCAGAATCCTAACAGCATCTTATAATCAGGACTGTAATCCTCCAACCTCCCCACATCTGCCATTTTCATGAATGGTCTTAAAAATAAAATGAGAATGATTCAATTAACAGTTTAGGGGGATTTTTACATTACGCAGAGCATTTTTTCCAACATTAGGAAAATCGTGGCAAAAATCATTAGCATTTCCCTCTAAGAATGAAATAAAAGAGTTTTTGAGGCAAGAAAAATGGCCTTAGGTTTAATGTGCCCATGCTTTTTAAAATGTGATTTCCAGACCTTTTTGTTTCCTGGTTTTGTTTTTGTGAATGAAACTTAGCCATTTCCAGTATCCCTCTGAGTACCACGCAAACATTTGAAATTCATTAGATCTCATAAAAATTGTAGATTGAACAGACATCATCTTCAGTGTAGGAAGAATTTGGTCCAAAGTCCAGTGAGCTCAAAGAGAGGATCTGGGGTCAGCAGCATTCAAATTGACTCAAAATAAGTGAGGTTGCTGCTTTCAATTTTGCTAATGCAAAACAAAATATAGGAATCAGGCTTCAAAAATAACCAAGCAATTGAGATGGTTTCCATGTCTTCATTTGGGCTGGTTTTTATTTTGCTATTCATAGGCTAGAATAAGGACATTTGCTTTTTAATTTTTCTCTAAAGTGAGGCAAGCTGGAAGTTTTCTTTCAAAAACAAGAGAACTAAGCAAAGAACCCCTGAAAACAGAGCTCACCCAGTCATCATGTGAGTCCAGGCTCCACAGAAGCAATTTCAGGCTCTACAGAAAACCGCAAATCTCATAAGAGATTTGCAATTGCACCAGGAAGAGTGACAAGATTCTTAAATACCCTGGCCACCTGAATTTGAGAAGGTTTTGCCAATTCTCTTCTGCCAGAGCTTCTCTTCCTTCACACAGTTGCAATGAATAAAGGACCAAATCCTGTCTTCTGCACTCGGTTGCACTCAGGGTTTAACCACGGACTTCAGAGCATAGAGGATAGGTCCTTCTGTGCACTGTGAACCGCTGCTGGCTCATAAGAAAAGCTTTTTACCTTCCTCACAGCTTGAACAGGAGGTGAATGAACTCAGAAGTTTGCAAAATTGAGTTCTTAGACCCTGCACTTGCATCAGGCTTTGTGGCTGCAAATCCACCAGCTTCAACACTCATTTGTGATTTCGCATCCTGCAAATCCAGGAGAAACGAGGGGAGCTTGATACTTACAGGAGTAGGCTGTAACTCTGCAAAGCGGCTGAAGAAAACTAGCTCTACCACAGTTGGTTAATTATGAGTCCATACGACATTACTGACTGCCCGGCTCTTTTTCTCGGGGTGACCAGCAGCCCGCTCCTGCCTCGGCCAGCAGCAAAGCATTTCTTCATGTCACTCTTTCTCTTGACCAGACCAAGCAGAAGAGCCAACAAAGTGCCTCTACCTCCATTATGTGTCTCTTTTTCATTCCTTCCCCATTTTGAATATCTTCCCCATATTCCCCAGGTAAGCATACTGGAGAACTGACATCAGATATGAAGCTGTACCCCAGAGAGATGGGAGAGACTGAAGAGGAAAACCACAACCTTTTTTCATTTGTCATGACTCAATCTAATGTCTCTTACAACTTCTGGGTTAACCAAGCCAAACATAAAACAAACCAGATTCCTGGTTACATTTGTGCGGCAGATTTGTCTCTTTCTTCAGAACTCATTAAAAGAACCGCTTTCATCTCATTAGATTGCTAAAACATTTCCAACAGGACTAGATGTGTCATGTCAGAATATGACAGGCAAATTTCTTTTAAGGTTTTAAAACTAGGTTGAAAGAGGAGAAGCTATGCGGTTCACTGTTGTCACTGAAAGATATTTTTACTTTTATGAGTCCCTAAAACAAGAAACAAATTAAGAACTGTCAAGGAAAAAGAAAAAAACCAAACCCAAAATGTATTCCGTCTTGCCTACTAATATTGTTACTGCTTTTCTCTGAAATCTCTCTCAGTCTAATAACAAGAACCTTAAGTATAAAAGAATGAACTATGGTTGTTAATGTTTTGGCTTATAAGCACAATTAATAATCCAAAAGGAAGGAAATAAGTTCTGAAAACATGATTACCCTTTGCAACTACAAGCCAAAATGAACAGCCTCACTTTCCTCTGTTCCCAGCTCATATTCCTGCCTGGTTCAGAGGCAATCTCCCTGCGCTGTGCCACTGCAGGGCATGGAACATGGCACCCACAGCACGCAGGGATGCAAGAAAACATCTGGGAAAGAGGTGGGGAAAAAAGCTGCCAGCGAGGGGAGAGTCCTCTCCTGCACCAGACTCCTCTGGGGTTATCTCTCACTGCCTTCCTCAGGGCAGGCAGTGCACTGATGAGCTGCCATCCCTACGCCCCAGAACCGCCACAGCAGGCGGTTTACCACCAGATACAGCTTTCGCTGCCAAAACAGCCCCACCAGAGTAGCCTCTCTGCTGGGGTCTGAAGAGCAACAGTATGCCGTAGGTACTGGGCCAAATCCACAGCCAGGGCAGAGTGCATGGGAGCGGGTCTTGGGAGAATGACACAACTTCATCAGAAAGGCTGCAGCTCTTTCCCCTGCTTATTGAAACCCAGTTCAAATACTGCCCAGGCGCAGCCCGTCGCTGCCCTACTTTGGGCCTTAAGTCACAGAAATCCTGGAAAACAGAGCGGGAGAGAAGGAAGAAGGACAGCTCTGCCTGACCTGATGCTCCAGTGAGCTTCGTGCCTCTGGGCTACCAGCTCACACCGGGATCAAACGACGGGAGCAAGGCATTGGCACCGAGAGGGGGTCCGCATCCAGTGCCGCAGAAGGGCTGTGCTGAGAAGTGGGACAGACCACGAAGTCGCAGTTTGCAATCCTCTCCCCGGGAACACGCCACAGAAGCGGCCCCACGCTCTAAGCCCCCGTGGGGTGAGGTATTCCCGGGGGAAGGGGCTGCAAGTGTGAAATCACCACAGCTTTGAGACGCAGACATGCGGCAAAGAGCACTCAAGTGGGTGTTCACAACACATCATTTCGTTTCAATGGCATTTACCATCAAATTGCTGAGATGGGCTGTAAAACCAGTGGGCGGGGACTGCTTCTCACTCTGAAGAAGTTCATTAGATTATAAGTAATTCAGTTACACAGGGAGCAAGTAGAGCCTGGGGCTGTTTTGAGGGGCTTTTTGAAAAAGGTCAAAACAATATATCAGACGGCTATTGGGACTGATGGCTGTTGGGGAGAAGATAGTAGATATTTAAAGATAAGCATCGTACTCTAGTGTATTTTTCTCCTGATTGCATATTCCCATCCTTCTCATACATAACATAAAAGCATTTTGCAACAAATGGCACAGCAAAGCAGCCTATCAGCTGAGGTACTGCCAGCACTGCTGGCGAAGTGAGACACAGCTGTGTTGGAGGACATGCAGGGCTGGAAGCTCCGGCATCTTGTGAAAGGGACCCGGACCCAGCTCTGTGCTCCCAGCTCAGTAGAGGACAGAAGCTGCTGCTCCTGCAGAGACAAAATCCTAAATCAATCCCCAAAAGCCAAGATTTTTCCTGTGTGCAAGTGAAGCCGTGCCTCCTCCTGAACGCCACAGCCATCACATCGCTAACACCTCATTTGGGAAGGCGAAATATTGCCCCAGCTCACCGTGCAGAACGGCTGCTGCTGAGTAGGTGCCCGGACCTTGGTTTTGAAGCCACGCCAACTAACTCAGCCTTTCTGCGTTAGCACGATTAAACACTGAATTCCCTAGAAGCTTCATGCTGATGGCAGCGGATGGTGTCCCCATCCGAGTAGTCCATCCCTGCTCACCACCGGACCGTTGCAAGCATTTAAGTATTCTGCTGAGCAGTAACAGACGGAGATATGCTTGGTGTCTTCCTAGGCTGGGGCTTTTGATGAACAAACACATTGACTAGAGTTGTAAGTCCCCACAAAAATATACTAGAATTAACAGCAGTCTCGATTCTATGCTACAATCCAGGTATTCCAGAAAAGAAGCATATTCCAAATTCTGCATGAGCTCAACATTTATTTCAAGATAGAAGATCTAAAAAATGTTGACATCCATTGCAGTCCTAAATCAAAGTGAATTTGCTGAGATGGGGCAGTGGGAGTCAGATGAATTTCTCTCATCCAGTATCCTCACCCTCTGGCCTGGATCTTCAAAGGAGACCCCAGATTTGCTTGCTTAAAGCTGGTTTTTAGTTTAAGATGAGTGAAAATAGAACCTGGTCACAGCCTGGTTCTGAACACCGTGGCACGCTCTGGGGTCTCGTTGGCTTGCATGGCACAACCGTTGCCTTCCGTGACTGTTGCCCAGACTAGCTTGGCCCTGACCCTGAATTTTGAGGCATGGGTGAAAGTATCTGGACTGCAGGACTGGTTGCAAAAAAAAAAAACCAAACCAAGCAATCCTAATCAGCTACACTAGGTGTAGTCAAAGCACAAGGGTTCAGGGTGTCAAAATGACCTTGGGTGCTGAGAAAAGTGCCATTCCTAGACTGTGTTGCCCCTGTTTGAGATGCACACACTAGCCTCCAGTTCCACCTCTGCCATTCACCAGGACCTCTTTCTTTGCTGGATAACTCCCCACACGCCAGCTGAAAGGTATCTCCAAATACATCCTTAATTAATTTTACAAATCCTAATCCCCATCCTGGCTACACTCTCAAATTATTGTAATTTCTACCTGTCACTTCTTCTCCTGCTACCTAATATTTCAAGGATTAACTGGACAGCATGTAACCTCTTCTTAGTCCTCTGTAATAATGTCTGCTCTCTGTTCCTTTGTCTTAGCATTTTCTCATCTGTCTACAGATTCCTGTGCTTCTTTTCAAGGCAATGTCCAAGTGTGAAGCTGTTTTAGCCATTCACAAAGATGAGATTTATTCTCTAGAAGCACACCAATAACACAGCATTAAAAAAATAAAATAGCAGTCTCTCTCATCAAAATCTAATGAACATGCGATTTAATCTTTATTAAGAATTCATTAGGTTCTCAGCAAGCCTGTCTAATGGAGCTTGACCAGGTGAAATGCTAATGCCTACATTATATTTAAATTAATTTTCAGAAATGTTCATTTCCCCGAGTTGTTCCCTGCACATCGCTCTCCCCCGGTGCCCGTGGCTGCGCGGCTCTCTCCAGATGCCTGCTGCCGTGCTCATAGCAACACCGCTGTCCCCACCCCAGCCTCCGCACGATTCACTGGAGTTTCCACACTGACGGACGCCTCCCAGTTGCCGACACTACGAGCCCTTTCACCATAGCAGCCTTCTCGGCATTTTCAAGTACAAAGCTGCAAGCCTAGCACACGTTACTTTAAGACTGTTTCATGGAATATATATATATATGCACATATATATATAAAAATTATATATATAGATGAAATTTATATATATACACACATATAAAATGGCGCATGGTTCAGCCCTCAATATCCTGATTTAGTCCAGCAAACAGGTTATTATCTTGATGCAATTTGCTCCAAAAAAAACAAGAGCTCTGCTCTTTGGAAAACAAGTCATGGTACACTAATTGTGTAAGCCAGCGTGGCCACCGCCTGCCCTCCCGCCTATGGGCTCTGTGTGTATGCACTGCTGCACTGCTATTGTGGTACCTACAGCCTCTCCCTTCAACCGAAACCCATCATCGCCCGCCATTCCAGCACGCTTCTGCAGGAGCAATTCCTAGAGATTAAATAATTTATTGGTGTTCATCTGCAGTAACATCTCCCCTGATCCACCTTTCGCAGACAAACAAGAGCAAACGAAACCCACCCCACCCCACCCCAGCCCCAAATCAAACCGCCGGGGTGGAAAGCCCCCTTTTCAAACCGCGAAAAGGGGAGCTCGGAGCCTTTACAGAAGTAGGGTACACAGATGTCGGTGGGAGAAGCTGCGGAGACTGCCGTGCGCTGGAGGCGAGCCTCCTCGGCTGCCAGACCTCCCAGCCCCGCAGCGCCTTGGGAAAAAACACCGCCTCAGGCGGGGATGATGGTTTTTAGTCCCCCGTGAACCCCTCGAGGGCTGGACGCAGCGGCCGCAGGGTTGATACCGAAATATCCGGGTCACCCGCTAAGCCACTCTGGCTGGAGAGGAGCTGGGCTGAAGGCCCGGATCTGCCCACTCACACACTCACAGTGTCACACTCGCACACAGTCACACTCGCACACAGCCGGGGCGGCGACGGGAGCGCAAAGGCAACAGATTGCCGAGCGGCGCCGAACCCCTTCGGCTATTTCCGACCCTGTTCGGCTCCTCCCCGAGCGCTCTCCGGAGGCAGCCGAGCGCGGCGGCCGGCGGGAGCCGAGCGCTGTCGAACGGCGGGTTCGAGTCCCCCGCTGGGCGCTGTCCACCACGCGAACCGCCTGAAAGCCGCAACCGGCGGCCGGCCCCGGTCCCTTCGGTGTCGTCGGGGTGTGTGTGTGGGGGTGTGTGTGTGTGTGTGTCGCCAACCCCGGCAAAGCCACCCCGTTCAAGGCACTGCGGGGAACAGCCTGTGCCCCCCCCCTCACCCTCCATTCACCCCCCCACGGGGGGGGAGGATGAGGTGGTGTTAGGGGGGGGGGGGGGGGGGGG
>VUYV01000396.1:307562-361488 GCA_008711295.1 Anarhynchus alexandrinus
GCCCCTTCCCCGTCGCTCGGGGCCGGGGTCTGCCGCGGCCCGGCAGTGCTGGGGGGCGGTGGGGCGTGCGGCGGGGGCAGCGTGTGGATGTGGGCATTGGGCTCCCCAAAGGCCAGGGGCTGCTGTACCCCAGCGTGGAGGCCCGGCCTCCGCAAGGCCTGGGGCCGCCATACCCCAGCGTGGAGGCCCGGGCTCCCCAAGGACTGGGGCCGCCATACCCCAGCATGGAGGCCTAGGCTCCCCAAAGGCCTGAGGCCACCATACCCCAGCACGGAGGCCCGGGCTCCCCAAAAATCTGAGGCCACCGTACCCCAGCATGGAGGCCCGGGCTCCCCAAGGACCAGGGCTGCCATACCCCAGCGTGGAGGCCCGGGCTCCCCAAAGGCCAGGGGCTGCTGTACTCCAGCATGGAGGCCCAGGCTCCTCAAGGACCAGGGCCACCATACCCCAGCGTGGAGGCCCGGGCTACCCAAAAGCCTGAGGCCACCGAACCCCAGCGTGGAGGTCCAGTCTCCCCAAAGGCCTGGGACTGGCATACCCCAGAACGGAGGCCCAGGCTCCCCAAAAGCCTGAGGCCATCGTACCCCAGAATGGAGGTCCAGTCTCCCCAAAGGCCTGGGGCTGCCATACCCCAGAACAGAGGCCCAGGCTCCCCAAAGCCCTGGGGCTGCCATACCCCAGTGTGGAGGCCCAGGCTCCCTGCATGCTGTGCAGGTCCCCCACGGGTCCTGCGCCCATCCTCCGTGCTTGCGTCCACCCCATGGTGCGGCACATGTAACCTTGTGAGGAGCCCTTCTCCTGCTCCTCGCAGTTAAATCGTTCTGATCAGCGCTTGCGATGCGAATTGGTTATGTGTGTGATGTACGGCATCGAGTTTCACCACCATTTTGGATTATGTTTTCCATCACTGTAATTAACAGGGTTTTTTTGTTGTTTGGTTTTGGTGGTTTTTTTTTTTTTGTGTTGCAGCGCAATCACAGATCTCTTCTCACCAGATGGCCTGCCGTCTTGTCATAACCATTCTACGACATCTAACAATTATTTAGGAATTCTAGTGAGTTAATATCCTGCAATTCTCCTGGCAGATTTTGCCATTTCACAAGATTGGAAATAGAGAAGAAAATGAATGTCAATGGGGAAAATAAAATAAACAGGACTTTGTTTAAAATGCTTTCCTACTGGCCCAGACAAGTCACGATATATTCAACTTTAATCCATAACATTGATTGATATGTGACAGTCTGACTATAAAAAGATCTGGAGAGGAAAGAATAAAGTGTTGAGCGCAGCAAGCTAAAATGCATCAAGCTAAAATGAGCAAAATGAAGGACTGCTGCCTGGAATACAGAGAGGACACCCACCACTTTAATAAACAAGAAGTCTGCAAAGGGAGGTTTGGTTGTTAGGAAGTGGATGTGAACGGTGAGGCAGCTGGGTTTGCCTCTAAAGCCCACTCCACTTCTCTGCCAAAAAGAAAATGGCTACGGGAGGCTCGACAGGAGCATCCCTGTGCTGTGGGAAGGAAATGCTGGGTCTGGGCCGTGCCGGGGCTGCCTCGCAGAGCTTGGGGAAGGCAGTGGGCTGCCGTTCGTAATGTTGGGGAGCGGACCATGTGCTCACGCTGCGTTGGTTTGCCACTTCGGACCTTGGTTCACTGCCTCCTCTGGGATCTTCTGACCTGCAGTCCCGAGTTCTGCAGTTCCCACATCCAGGACCCTTCCGTTAGGGGTAGAAATACGATTTCTAATAGCACTTAAAGTATTTTAAGCACGGCTTCCCTGGCGCTTTCCTTCCAGGCAAACATCGTCTCCTCCCAGCGCTTTTTCCCAACCTGCCTTCCTCCCAGAACATGTTCTTCCCATTTTCTGTCCACACTGCAGAAACGAAGGGGAGAAACATGGCGTGCGATTAACGAGGGAAAGAGGAGGTGGCAGACAAAAGAAAGCAAAAGGGAACTCATAAATAATGTTAGTGTATTCAGGGAACAGTAATATTTACCGCACATTTGTGAGCTAATAGGTACTGTATATTTGAATTTTGGGTAATTTATTTCTGGAAGCTCAGGGGACTGAGATGGACAAGCGATCCTACCGCATGTGTTCCGCGGGGAATAAATGGAGATGGGAGCGGTTACAGAGCAGTTCCTGCTCTTTCATATTCGCACAAATCTCTCGTGTAAAATCAATAGGATCAGAATTTCAATCAATAAGTTTCATTTCAATGGTTCTAGCCAGAGGGCATTATGAAAAGTGCCGTATAGGAAAAGCACAATCGAGATATCCAGAGGCAGTGTCCTCATGAGATGGCTGCATTTGCTTCCCATCTTCTCCAGCAGCTTGCCAGCCTTGGAGTCACATTGGGATACTCTCCAAGGGTTTTACTAAGAGAATTAGTCTTTTGTATCAGCCTCTGGCTACTCGTTAAATGACAAATTTGTAGCCTGCACCTTCTGCCCTGGAGAAAATGGCAGAAAATGGTCTTCTGCTTGACCAGTGCAGAGTCTGCACTCAGCCCTTTGTCCCATGTACATCCCCGCCACTACGAATATTTGCTAATTTTGTTCTTAAGGGAAAATCAGAAATGGACATGTCTTCTCCTTGCTCTCTTAGCTCTCGGAAAGATTCAGGGGAGCAGCTGTGAATTTGAGCCGGTTTTGAGCCATTTTTCTGCCGCTGCTAATTGAGCAGAGCCGACGGAAATGTTTCCTTTGAAATTTTCTTCGAGGGAAATTTCAGTTTTTGAAAAGTCTGCTTATTCATGGCAGACAAACTTCAGGAACCTGAAAAGAAAAAAGCCTGCCTCCCCCACCAAACAATCAAAATACGTGCCAGCCTACTTGGCTTTTGAGATAAATATGTTGGGTTTTGTTGCTGAAAATGATGTTTCCATTTTTTGCGAGCTGATGGAAGTCCTCTCTTAATAAAAAGTGGTTGCTGGCAGAAACAACTTCAGATGAAAATAGGCTTCTTTTTTTTTCCTTGAATGTGGCAGAACCTCTCCATAAAAGGTGGGGAGGAGAACCTTTCCTCTGGTCATTCCTGCAATTAAACGATTTCACTCAAGGTGCAGAAAGAACGCGCTTCTTTCTGCTTAGACTGTTATCTTTACAAACCTGAGAGTCAGCAGTGTATTTTAAACCAAAGTCCTTATTCTCCTGTATCTCCGATCTGTTCCACGGCACAAACAGGTTTCTTTCTGCAGTCAGTTTTCAACCATTCTGCTCGAAAAAAATGATCAGAGAATGTTTTCTTTACAAAGTGAGGGATGGTGACAGAACTGAGAGGTGCCTTTGAAACAGGCTGTGCCAAAGTGACATTGCGGGATAGACGATGACTTGGTGATCTCAGGCATGTTGTCTTCCTGCAGGTGACCGGTGTCTCCACTGGTTCTCCTGGCTGCATCCGGACAGGGCAGAGATGTGCCCTCCAGCACACCTCATCGTCCCAGGCTCTGACTGCCCAGCTCAGGGGTTTGCAGAGCGCTCTGGCTTCCTTCCAGCCCAGGCACGGTGTTTTCTTTCACACAGAAACGGAGGAGGTGGTGGGATGAGGTGTTAGCCAGGGAGCACCTCTGGACCCAGAACTTAGGGAGCCGTTCTGGATCTCACAGCCCAGACGTGGACAACCCCCTGCCCACCGCATGTGGTCTTGGATGCCACCAGGATGAGCTGACCGTAGGAGGCGAGCTGCAGTGCTTTCCCCTCCTACTTCAGGGTTGTTCCGTCCAATCTTTAATCTTATATTCCTTCAGTATGGTTTTAATGCACATGCTAATGGAACGGCCACCAATCCCATGGAGAGACGGCAATGCATTCTAGCAGATCTCGCCATTAGGAAGTTTTCCCCCGATATTCAGCCTAATTTTTCATTCTTTAAATTGATGTCAATTACCCCCCAGCTAAACCTAGTTATGCAGTGGAAGACGGGTTTAAAATACTGAATGATCTCACTAAATTGGAGAAATGGACAGAAATCAATACAATGAGAGGCAATAAGCACGCCCATAAAGGTTAAGTGGTTGATGGAGGAAGGATTAATGAAATGCATAGATACTAGGTCAAATTGCAAATATCCTTACTTCACTCTTACTCGCTTCGTACCCCACAGATATTTTCTACTCCAGCAAATCAAATGAGGAACCACCTTAGAATTTGCCCAACGACTTGGCAAAGGAGAGACCAGTATTACGGGAAGAGAAGAGGGTGGACTGGGGTGGGTTTATTGTATGGAAAATTGGCATCAAAACAAGAATGAGATTGTTTTTTAAAAAAAACCAACAACAACAAAAACAACTGTGGAAAAGAATACGACCTGCAATATACTTGGTGTCAAGAAGCTGGATAGCCTGACCAAGTTGAGAGAAATGCTGAAAATCCCACTTTTCTTGTTAGTTTTTCCTGCCTGTCTTGCTGGATGATGATAACTACAGGACCTGGAAGTCGCTGCCAGCTCCTGTCTTGGAATTAGGTGATGTTTTTAGGCTTATGGGGCTAGAAATGTTTGCCATCTGGAGTGGCAGAGGTTAACACATTTGCATGACAGAGACACAACAGCTTGTCTTCAAAGTACTTAGAACTAACCTTGGAAAGTTTTGTGTTCAAGTCTCTCATGCCACAGAAAGGAGAAGAACCGAGAGAGACTGGGATCTGTTCAGGGGAAAGTAACAAATTCCAGATAGAAGATCTGCTGGGGAAGCTGAGGAGAGCTGCATGTACCAGGGCTGGAGGAGCTCTTCTTGGAGCTGGTCGGTCTACCAGTTTCAGAAGACGGCAGCTGAGTGAAAGCATCGCTCAGTACTGTACCTCGCGCCAACGATTTCCTCAGGATCCACGTCAGTTTCTGCACAATAAAGTTGTTTTTTTAATATAAAATTAAAGGCTTCTACTACTTTTTGTGAAAATAAATTTATTGCGTGGCCTGAAATAGGGCGTTACCTCAGTCTGCAGAGAGCCCCAAGTTACGGTTTCTGAAAGTGAGAAAGAACTTGTCAATAACCCTTAATGAGGTGTGAACTCCTCTCCATTTTGCGCAGTGACTTTCAACTCCCAGCTCTAAGGAGGCCTTTCAGTGTCCATGTTTGCCATTTTCTAGTGGTTCAGGGACACATGGCAGATAAAGAGAAAGCCTTGTAGGCCTAAAAAAAATATAAAATCAGAAGCTAAATGATTAACTATTTTGCTGCTGATCATTGAGAGAGAATCAGTATAGATTCCCTTGTTGGTATTTGCATTGTTGGGGACAGGTTTATATAAAGGTGCCCTATTTTCTGTCCCTTCATCCGATCCAATTTCTGCTTGTACGGTACTGTGGATATCCATAGTTCGGTGGTGATGTGAGAACCTAAATGGAACAGAACTAGAAGTGGGGAAGAGGCTTACTTCTGTCCACGTCCTGCAGTAAGAAAGATATAATAGCTCGAATGATTCAGCAGGTGCACTAGTGACCTTGAAAAGCCGCGAAACGGGAGCTGTACAGCCTTGTCCTTCGGGCAAGGGAGAGACAGTGCCGAAAATGAGACAGGGTCAGTGACCTTGGCTTGGGGCTTAGGGAGGACAGGGACCCCGTCAGCCCTTTACCGTTCCTATTTCCGCAATATCAAGGGTGGTGATTTAGTAGGAATGAAATAATTCCTGCCATGATCTGGGACCTCTGGCCAGAGACATAGTCTTGATTCCTCCGTGCAGGAAAAGCAGTCGTTGCTTGGTCTTGATCAAACCGAGCTTAACCTCTTGCATTGAGCATTCAAGCTCCAACACGCAGCTGATTGCAAACGAGCGTCGTTTCATTCAGCCCCTGTCGCCAGATGCAAGATTTGGATAGACAATTTAAGCAGCTCCATTTACAGCACTTCAGGAACATCCCTGTTTTTATATAAATGCTATCCAGAAACCTTGCAGCTCTCGTTCACACAAGTAGTCCTGATGAGTGATCTTACTGAGGAATGCTAATTCAGTCCCTGAAAATATGAGCCTGTGCTTACTTCACAGCTCTCAGAAGCTAACTCAAATATACTGTGAGCTACGTACCGCTCCTGCCCTTCTTCTCTGCAAAAAAAACCCTTTGGGTATTTTTTTTTTTACAGAATTATCACATTGTTCTTCTATTAGAAATACGTGTTAGAATATTCAAAATAAGCATCAGCTTTACCAAGTGTTATTTCAGTGTCATGCAGCGCTTCCTGATGGTAAGTACTGATGTGATTCACGGAGGGTAGCTTGAGCTGACAGAGGCTATAATCAGCGTAGGGAAAGAGATGCTCCTCCAGCGGAGGATGAATAATGGGAATCATCTCTCACCTTTGATTTTGAAGAGATCCTATAGAGACTGGCTGTCCTTGGCTGGAGTTAACCTTCACGAGCATCTCTCACAATGCGCTAAGCCAAGGACGCGCTTCCACTGGGAGGGAATGGGGGAGAACAAATTCTGCACATGCCAAACAGGCGGCGTTATTCTGAGAAGGTCATACTGGGGGAAACGACATCTCAACCAAGGATGAAACAGTACCTGAAGCAAACTCTGTGTTTGGAGTATCAGCGCACTCAGTTAATATCCAAATATTGGCTGGATGCTAAACCTGATCCAGGTTCAAAAAGCGGGAAGAGAAAAGTCATGAAGAAAAGATCCATCAAAGGTTATTAAATACACAAAATCACCGCCTCTGGCTGAAGGTGTCCCCAGGTGACAGGCTGGCAGGAGCTGCGGGTGCGGGAGGAGAGGGCTGTCATACGCGTGCCTCGCTCGTACGCCTACCCTCTTACCGCAGCCTCCATTGGCCTCGGTGAGAATCGAGGAGGCTGGGCTGGGCAGCCCCTCAGTCCAGCCTGGTGTACCCATCCTTACCTACCGGGTTTGACCGTGCCCAGGAAATACTGTAAAACTTACCAAGAGGAGTGCATCTCCCCAGAGGGCTGCTGGGGGCTGTTTCTCATGGCTTCACCAGGCACCAGCGAGACCCCCCCCCTTGATTTCAGTGGTGTCAGGAAGTTAGCATCTGGCCAGCTCGAGAGAGTTCTGCATTAATGATTAAGATGTTGAAAAATATAGTGGCCTTCCAGTCCCTAAAGGGGCTCCAGGAGAGCTGGGGAGGGACTCTTGATCAGGGAGTAGAGCGATAGGATGAGGGGGAACAGTTTTAAACTGAAAGAGAGTAAATTTAGATTAGATATTAGGAAGAAATTGTTGCCTGTGAGGGTGGTGAGCCCCTGGCGCAGGTTGCCCAGAGAAGCTGTGGCTGCCCCATCCCTGGAGGTGTTCAAGGCCAGGTTGGACGGGGCTTGGAGCAACCTGGGCTGGTGGGAGGTGTCCCTGCCCAGGGCACGGTGGTGGAACTAAATGATCTTTAAGGTCCCCTCCAACCCAAACCATTCTGTGATTCTACGAAAATGCATCATCACTCCATGAAGAATCCAGACTCCTGTAGTAGCCCAGTTTATCTGAGATGTATTTGACTGCTGCCTGGAGCAGAAGATCCCAGGTTTAGCTGAAAATGCTTATTCTGTGGCTGAAGAAGTGGTTTTCAAATGTACTACGTGAATTCCCGGATCTTCCAACAGAATTGTGTCCAGGAACTTTGAGTGCTGGGGTGGGATCTCTGGCAACATGCATCAATAGTTCACATGAGTATTAAGCTGTCTGCCTCTTGCTTTCTCTCTCCTTGAATTCTTCATGGAATGCCATGTTCTTCACCTCCTACACTGTTGGGGACAATTACACTGAATTATTAAACCCCTGCCCTATTCCACCTTTCAGCAGGAGGTGACATGAGACACAGAGTCCTGTAGTTTGGTGTACATGTTTGGGATGAACAGCATTGCATAAATGTAAGATATTAATAGCTTCTTGATTTTTTTGAGTAGACCACCTTTGGAAAAAGGTAGATGATCCCTTAGCATACACACAAGAACGGTGTTTCATTCTACCCTCTCTCCTTTGCTTTGCTTGATACGAAGAACAAAATAGGTCAGAGAGGGTTTTTTTTAAGTACTGAAGTACCGAAGACAAACGTGGTAGGATTTAACCTCCAGGTGCAAAGCTGGAAGCTGTTTGGATGAAGGTACTGAGAGAAAAGTCAGGCTGGGTGGAAGTCCGCTGCCTTCAACGGGCTGATGCCAAGGTAGAATTAAACTGCGTGTTCTCTAAGGGTCTTAGCAGCTATTTGTTCTTCTTGATAGCAGCCTGTGATTGTGGAGGGTTTGGAGATTAATGTGACAACCGTAGAGCTTCTCTGCCCCAGGGCAGCCCTGACCTGCGTGAACTTAACCCCAGAAGCACGTATATCTGGGGAGCCAGGTCGTGACGGCACCTCTATTCCTAGCAAGAGGAGGATGCTGCCGGAGGTGTCCCTGCCTGCCCTGCTCCAGAAGTGTTGTCAGGCAAATAAGATGTGCCGTGCCCTCACACTGGCCACATGTACCTTCGCGTCTGATCACTAAATAATAAAACCGAAGCCCAACGAGCAACTGAGGATGTATTCCGTGCAGTTTTGACATGAAAAAAAAGAGTGAGGTCATGTAATTCCCCTATCCATTGTAGCAAATTGGTCATAGGACTGTCTGGCTCAGGAATAAATACACTTTTAATCTCTTACCAAAGCCTAAAGCCAATGGTTCCCAGTGAACCCCAGCTAAATGAACAGATATCATGGATGCGTCTGAGGAAAGAAGAACGCGCTTGCCCGTGTGGCTGTGCTGCCGGGCAAGCAGGTTGCTCTGCTCCCCCTCTGAGCCGGGACACGGCTGGGTCGGCCGGGCAGGACCGTTCCCATGTGCCCAGAGCAGCCAGCTGCCTTCGGCGACGACCCCGCGGTACACCACGGCGGGGCTGTGCCGCGATGCGCCCCTTCATCGCACCATGCCGGGAGCAGCCCCGGGGAGACCGTCCTGCCCCGGGGTGGGGGGGACGACTCGCTCACCTTCTCGCACCTCCTTCTCGCACCTTCTCTGGCCAGCGCAGGGCATCGCCGGTTGCTGGGTGATGCCGGCGCCGAGCGGCAGTGCAAACACACGCCTGTGTCGCTGGGCTGGCCCGGGGCTGGCGGGGTGTAAACCTCCTCCTGGTTTTCTCTTTCCCTGCAAGAACTTCACGCCGTGTCATATTCTCGGGTCGCGGCCGCTGCTGAGCCACAGTGAAGCTGCGGTGTGTTTTCCTGCGGAATACGAGGCAAGGGGGACATTAAGCGGTTCGTTAGTGCCGGGAGGGTGACGAAGAGAACCCCACATCCTGGGTGCCACCTTGAGCGGGGCTGCTCCGTTCCCTAAAAATATTCTCCGCAATTTCTATTGCAGTGCTGTGGAGAGCTACATGCCAAGTCCTCAAGCACTTGCCCACGATGCGGTAATAGGAATGCATTGCAGGAAACAGCAGAACAGGGCACCGAACCCTTAAATATATATGGACTTATCAAGCGGTATCTAAATTCGTTGGGTCACGACTGTAGCAGGACACGTAGGTCCCTACGGGCTCCCTCCTAAAACCTCTGTCTGGTTCTGCTGGAGACGTCGGGAGAAGGATGGAGTGTCTCCGCTTAAGTTTTGTGATTGTACTGGGCAGATGGAAGTCTAACAAAGTTCATTTCTTGATAGAGGGAAGTGGAAAACCCTTGTCTGAAGAAAATCTTAGCCTGGGCAAATCTCAGCTGTCCAAGATCCTCCCCCAGACCATGTTTTACATTTCCTCTTTTCTTCCTGCTGTGTTTTGTCTCCGTTTTTTTTCTCCTTCTCTCTTAACTGCCTTTCCTCATTTCACTCCGCACTGTTATTCCCGGGTTTGTTTTCTGGCTCGAGCTCCCGCTCCCTTTTAGAGAGCGTCGGGGACAGCTGGGAAGATGCCTGCGACCCACAGATAAGCAATCTCCGCTGCCGGTAACCATTTCAGCTCCCGCTACGCGGTGACATGGGGTGCTGTCGCTGCCCGTTAGACAGAAACCCTGCTTTGGGAGCGTGTCCTTGCCGTCCGGGAAGCTTTTATCTGCCCCAAAACCTCCAAACCCACACCTGAGTCCGAGTCCTCTCGCCTCGAGATGAAACCGCGGGGTGCGGAGGCGAGATGAACGTGCCTGGCGCTGGTTGCGCTCGCTGTCTGCGCTGCCGGGCAGCCGCCCGAAGGCGGTGAGAGGCGGTTTATTTGCAGAAGGCTGGGTGCCGCCGGAACCGCGCGCGCGTGGCGTCGGGTCGGCTTAGGGCAGGGCAAACCCCAGCAGAGGGACGCGGCACCCCCACCACCACCCCCACCCTGTGCGCGAGGGGGAAATGGCGGTTATTCGGGGCAGCATTGGCACACCCGGTTGTGATCCCACAGGTACTCTCCGTGCCGGGGTGACGGCCCGAAAAATGCCTTTCTCCTTGTGTGATGCTGAGGTGGGAGACGGTTTAGGGAGCAGCAGGTTCTCAACCACCCCCGCTTTGGGTTTCCTGAGAAGCCCATCTTCTGGGACAACTGACGCCGTGCAGGTTTGCGGCACGCTGACCGGGTGTTCCGGCGGCGGCGGCGTTTCGGGAAGGCGTAGCAGGATCGGCGGTGCAAGTCCCAGTTTTCCTTGCCAGGAGACTTGCCCTGCTGGTGGTGGGCATGGTCTAAGAGCGGAGCGGCTGTTTCCTCCTGGAAAAGAGCGACTGAGGCAGCACGGTGCCTTTGCTGATACAAAGGGGTTTGGTTTTCCCCCGTGGCAGGACAATCTTACCTTGGTTTGCCGGGCTGCGTGGAGAGAAGGAAGCCGAAGGGGTGGGAGTTATCCGAAACTCCCACTCATCCGCCCGGTACATTGCTTCTCTTGCAGAATATTTAGCTTTCAGGCCATGGAGACTGCATCAGGCTTCATCAGCTGATGTTGAACGCTTTTGAAGTTTCAATTGCTTCCTTGCCTGAGATGGAGCTATCATTTTTTATTGCTTTGGTTGCTTAGGCAGGGGAAGGGAAAGACGAACAAATCAGTACAGCCCTCTTGAATTAGGATTGATTTTCATGAATTCTTCTTGTTGATTTTGCAACACAATTGTTTCTAAAACATTTAATTGATTGAGGTTTTTTTCCTCCTCCTTTCTTTTCGGCAGCATTTGTCCTCAGCCATTTGCCGCTGCTGGGAGAGGGGGGAAAAAAAAAAAAAAAAAANAAAGAAAATAAGCTCTGTGTGAGATCAAGATTTCAACGCATTACACACCAAAACATTTGTTGCTATTTACTTTTAAAAGTGCCCTTCTGAGGCTGCACGGCTAGAGCTGCCATCTGTTCGGGATTACGCTGCGGAACTCCTGGTTTCTCCGCAAACCTCCCGCCCGGCGCTGCTCCGTCTGCCCGGGGAGGAGGTGGTGGGGAGGGGGCTGGCGGTGGGGACGGCCACCTCTACAGCTGGACCTGCCGTCCTGGCCGCGCTGGGGCGGGGAAAAATAAAAGATTCCCGGTAGCGACGGTGACTCCAGAGCGTGTTTTCTACGGTTCACTGGGATGTGATGCGTTTGTTAAAATACACGAGGCCCAGGACAGGAGTGCTGCTGTCCTTCTCCGCTCTTTAGGCAGACGTCGGGGGGATTTGGCAGGTATGTGGTGGGGTCCCGATGAAAGCCTCTGGGCAGCTCGGCTCCTGAGCCGCGGGGAGTGATGGCAAGGCAGGGCTGTTCGAGGCAGAGGTGGAAAACACCGGCTCCCGAAGGGGCAGGAGGGTAACCACGTCCCAGAGTCCGTTGCTCAGGCAGGTGCCAGCATCTTCCAGGGCTGGAAGTGCCTCAGGCAGCACGCGTGTCCGTGGCTCGGTGAATCGACTGAGCCAGGTGTCCTTCAGGAGCTGGTGCAGGCTGTGTTTGCCTTTGCGCTTTGGGAACAAAGTGCTTCTCAGTGCCAGAAGCGCGAGGCTTCATCGCGGGGTGGGCTTTTTCTGTTTTCCAAAACGAGCTAAGCAAAGCCCCTGGGCTTCATTTGACAAGAAGGAGGAGCGGCTCCTGTTGCCAGACGTACAGACGCTGCGCTAAATGCACAACTTGCACTGTCTCCGAGAGGCTGCACCAGTCCCTGCGGGCGCTGGGAAGCTGGAGAGTCTCGGTGACCGGCCACAAACCCGCTGGAGGTGCTCAGCCCTCACCATTTCCATCCCTGCTTGGGTCTCTCATGGCCACAGGCGCTAATTATTAACGCGGCGATCATCGCTTTGGCGGCGGTAATTCTCTCCTACCGGTCTCTCCGGTACCCTTAGCCCATCCCAGCTCCCACACGGCTGCTACGACGAATGGTTGAGCCACGCGGGAGGCTGGAGGTGGGTCTGTGTTTACCGGCATCACGAATCAACAAGCGCCGGTGCGGAGGAGATAGAGGCCGGAGCCGGGGTACCGGGGTACCGCCTGAGCGTGCGGCAGGAGCCTGAGCCCGCATTTCTGCTCGCTTCGAAGGGCCCCGGGTTTTCCAACGCCATCTCCTGGGGCCAAATGTACGAAATCGCTCAGAGACGTGAAAAACGAGCGGTGTTTTGTACAAGGATTCGTCAAACAAGAGCTCTCGCTGTGCCAGCGCAGCGCGGATGATGGGAACTTGTTTCTCTGGGCCTGATTTCGGGTGCTTTTTTACATTTTAGGGTATGTGGTCTTGGACACCTGGGGGAGGTCTGAATTATGGCAAATGCAGTAGGTTGAGTGGTTCCTCCGGGTCCCCACTATGTTCTCTGAGGCCCCAATACCCTTCTGCCACAGAGGCTAAACGGATCTGCTTTTCGAGGTAGTCTCTTACCCAGACTTGTAACTACAGCCTGAAATAATAAACTTCTTAGAGACTGGCGGAGTTTAAACGCCCGAGTGCTTGAGCAGTTTTTAAAAATTGCCCTGATGCTTCTCAGCGACTTCGGTAAATTGGAGAAATACGTTCTCTCGTACACTTCTCATCCGTTTACTCACGCTTCCGTTGCACAGGCGTTATTCGCACAGTCGGCAAAGCGGCACGCCGAGGTCCGGGACCGTCCCCCGTCCCCACGTATGGCGGCGCTGCCCTTTGGGGGATGTGTTTTTGCTGCGGATAACCCAGGCTGTGGGACTTTCCCCCATTCCCGGGGCAGTGGTGCTCAGCGCCAGCGCCCGGCGCTCCGCAGCCCGCCCAGGGGAGGGGGTTTGGTGTCGAACGCCGGGGGGCAGGGAGAAATCGGTGGGGATTCGCTGGTTTGACTCTCGGCTTTCGGTGGCGAGGAGCTGCTCTCCATTTGGCGTGCGCGGCGCAGCTGCTGCGGTGGAGCCCTGCGAGGGGCTCATCCAGCTATTTCGCTTCATCCACACACCGGATTTTTATCGGTTTATCACTAATCACTTTATATAAGCATGGTGGCGACATATGCACGGATGGGCGTCTCGAGGTTTTGCACTGGTTTAACCACGTTGACTCAGAAAAGAGTTTCTGTTAACCCGGTGCAGCGTTTGTGAGAAGATGGGGATGGGGAGGAAGGACTTTGCTCTTCTAGTGGCCAGTGCTGCGAGGCGCAATCATTTAGCAGAGATATTCCAGAGCTAATTACATGTTAGACCTTCCCTTCTCCTCTAGGAAGATATTTTTCCCCTCTGTGTGCGTGTGTGTGTCGGTAACATCTGGACTGAAAGTGTGCCGGTGCTCTGCCAGATAATATTGCCGAGCGCAGAGGAAAGAAATCGTGAACTCCCCGCAGGGGTACGCGGGGGCTCGCGGGGGTCCCGGTGGCTGTGAGGATGTTGGCCGCGGGCAGAGCCGGAGCGGAGAGCCCCCTTGACAGCGCTGGCCAATTTTTTTTCCTCGGATTAATCACATCAGGCAACGGAGCCAGCAGCGAAGTGTGTCACGAAGAATGTAAAATACTGGCAGCGTCCCAGGCCTTTCCGTTAGGGCTGGGTTTCCCCTCTCCTCTCCCTCCTTCCTCAAGCCTGCGTTGTTGCTGCTGCTCTTTTTTTTTTTTTTTTTTTCCTAAGAATTAAAAGTATGTCAGATTCTGGCTTCTGTCAGGTCTTGGTGTCGTCAAACCTGGCGAGATGCTGCGCCGCAGCCCAGGAGGGGCTGAGGGAATTTGCTTTCTAAGGTTATGAAATCACGGCTCGGATTGTAATAGAGAATTAATCTTTGCAAATTCCCCTTTAGCCCGCGCGGTGCTGACCATCTCCATATTAATATTTCAAGTGGGTTTTATAAGCTTGCTTGAAAAAGTGGGGCTGAAGGAGGTGGGATTGATCACCTTCTCCTTGCTGGAAGACGGCACTGTTTAACCCTTTGGATCCAGTACACGTGGCTGGAGGGAGTGGGATTTGCTTTATGCTGAAGACTGAGGTTAAATTTGGGAGGTGCGTGGGAGATCATCGAATCACAGACTCATAGAATGGTTTAGGTTGGAAGGGACCTTAAAGACCACCCAGTCCCACCCCCCTGCCCTGGGCAGGGACACCTCCCACCAGCCCAGGTTGCTCCAAGCCCCGTCCAACCTGGCCTTGAACACCTCCAGGGATGGGGCAGCCACAGCTTCTCTGGGCAACCTGCGCCAGGGGCTCACCACCCTCACAGTGAAAATTTCTTCCTCATATCTCGTCTAAATTTCCCCTCTTTCAGTGTCAAACCATTCCCCCTCATCCTATCCCTCCCCTCCCTGATCAGGAGTCCCTCCCCAGCTCTCCTGGAGCCCCTTTAGGCACTGGAAGGGGCTCTCAGGTCTCCCCAGAGCCTTCTCTTCTCCAGGCTGAACCCCCCCAACTCTCCCAGCCTGTCCTCCCAGCAGAGGGGCTCCAGCCCTTGCAGCATCTCCGGGGCCTCCTCTGGCCCTGCTCCAACAGCTCCGTGTCCTTCTGCTGTTGGGACCCCCCAGGCTGGAGGTAGCACCGCAGAGGGGTCTCCCCAGAGTGCAGCAGAGGGACAGAAGATGAGACACAGGTCTGACCTGTCCCATACCAGGTGCACAGCGGAGTGCTGGGTCAGCACGCCAAGGCTGACCAGCATGGTGGTTTGCAGCCTTGGACATTTTCCATCGAAGGCTGGGCTAGCAGACCCCACACAAAGGTCTTCACGCGACACCCAGTCCCTCGCTGCACCAGCACCAGCAGCGCAGCCGGATTTAGCCCTGCTTTTCCCCTGCGGCTGCTAGCTTGAGCTGAGGGCTCAGCGACTCTTTGGGCAGAGATCAAAGGCTTCATCAGAGAACGGCGGTGCCGTTGCTCACGCTTGGTCCCTAATCAAAACGACACAACCCATCAGCAAGTCTCGCCCACGGGACGCGCGGGGTGGTGGATCCCTTCCTATTTCTTCCTGCCGATGCTTAGAAGGTGGTTTTGCTTTTCGGATGCGCGCTGGTGTTCCTCAGTTGTCAGGCTGTGTTTAATTATTTAATTAGCCGTGCAAGTTTCGCTGGAATTTTTGTACATCTAAGTCGTTACTCTGGCAATTAAAAGGCTGCTTTGATGAGCTCCTCTCGCGGTGCGTGGCGCAGCGGGGCCTGCTCAGCGAGGTTTGGAGGGGGGGAATTGATGAAGGAGCTTTGCTTTCTGGCTCATTGAGGGACCGTCAAGGGTAAGGGAGAGGGGGGGCCTCATCCCGGTGGTGGAAGACCCCACACAAATGTCGGTGATCTACCAGCACTTGGGAAGGTGAAGATACCAAGGAATAGCTAGCTTCTGTTGGAGTAAAGAGATGGCCTGGAGCACTGCGTGAACTCATTGCTTGCAACGTTATTATGCCGGTGGGAGTGCCGGGGAGTCCCTCACAGGGTGCATCATCAACCCTCCAACTAGGCAGAAACCTCCCGGGTTCCCCGCTCAGACGGGCGCACTGGGAGTTGTTTTTTCATGGGCAACAGTGAGCTTCTCTGAAAGAGAAAGATCCAGGGCCATTTTCGGTGGTGCCTTCAGACCAAGTTGTGCATATCTCCTAGTGTAAACTGAACAAAAACCGGCCAAGGTAACTGGAAGAGCAGCAGTCCTCAGGCTTATACGATGGGGACAATTATTTTCTTGGAAGTATGTGTATGGCTATGTGTCCAGGCTAAGAACCAAGATTCATAGGTGTCTGTCCTGCCAGAGGAACCGGTGGGGAACGGGAATAGTTCCCAGTGGCCCATGAGGGCATAAAGAAGAGGGCAGTTGTATTTCCTCACTGCTTTTGGTTCTGGAGCTTGTGGCTGTGGGACAGGAGCTTGATGGTGGTGCTTGATGTGTGGATGTGGCGCATTACACGGAGTGCAAGTCACTTCTGTGGATGGGTCCGAGTTGTATGGGGCAAGAGAGAGGTTTGAGGTTAGAAACATGTTTTGTGGGGTCTTGAAGGGCAGGAGAGACCCTCTGGACAGAGGGTGCTCAAAGGGCACAGCCTGGTGAAGTGCCGGGCGCTTTAATTCGAGGCAGCGTCAGCAGGCCTGAAGTGAACTCAGAAGCTTTGATTATTGGTTCTTTGGAAACCCATTTATCCTGCCTATTGCCCCCCTAAAACTAGGTTTTGTTTCTCAGCCCTTGATTGCTTTGCTTTGTCAAATATTGTTTGATGGGAAATCAATCTCAGTGTTTTTGCTGTTGCTTTTCCGAGGAAGCCTCCCCTTTCTCCAACTTATTCCATTAATATTTATTGCACTGGCAGGTAGGATCCTGAATTAAAGTTTCTGTTATTTCCCCATCTCCCTGATGCTTTCTCTGTACTTTTGATCAATGTTCCAGTTGCTTTCACTCCGTAAATTTATTGCCCTACATTTTCTCTTGCAGCCTCTAAGCTGCAGCTGTATTTTGCTTGCAGATCTCCCGAATCCACATCTCCTCAGCGCTGTCTTCTTCCGGCCTCTTCTGCCTCTGATCGTTTAGATCCACTGCAAAGAAGCGGCTGCGTAGGACCTCATCGCCCACCGCTTAAATCGATGCTGTACTTGAGCCACGTATCTGTCAATATTGGGGGCCAGCTGGAAACAGATCTCACGCTGGAAGGCGGTGGAGAAGTTCTCCGTGGGGAAGGCATTGCCTTGAGACAGTGTCCTGCCCCGAACAGAAACGTGGCAGTGGGCACGCGATGATTTTGGCATTACAAAGTGCAAATTCCCGCCTTCCCCAGCCCACTGGTGCTGTTTTAAGAGCTAAACCTGGCCCTGACGTGGGCTTTAAGAGACACGATGTGAGTTTTAAGACCTAAACCCGGGACCGGACGTGTTGTGCCGAAGCCCACGAGAGGGGCGGTGGGTGCGTGGCCGGAGGGAGCCGGGGGGGCTCCTCTGCTCGCGTGGAGCCGGCGCGATGCTCTCTGGGCGTGTGAATAGCTCCTGCGCGCCTTTGCCGGCGAGATGCTTCATTGCTCTCGCTGGGAATGAGATTTCCTTCCTCCTGGAAATCCTGGTCTCGGGCTGGGAGAGCGGAGCAATCAGTTAGATGAGTCCACTGGGAAAATTCACAGGATAGAAAAACGCCTTTTCTGCCTTTTGGAGCTAAATGAGTCAGCGGTGGGCATCCGAAGGGGCTTTGCAGGACGGGCTCTGCCCTGGGCTAGAGGGGCTGCGCCGTGCCGGGGCTGGCTCCAGCCGGGGAGGTGGAGCTCCTCCAAGGGGCCTTAAGCTGCTTTTGTGGCAGGGGAGTGGGAAAAGTGCACGGGGTGGGGGAGAGTGGGTTGGGAGAATCATAGAATCATAAAATGGTTTGGGAAGGGACCTTTAAAGGCCATCTATTCCACCCCCCCCGCCATGAGCAGGGACATCTCCAACCAGACCAGGTTGCTCAGAGCCCCGTCCAACCCGACCCGGAGTGTTTCCAGGGATGGGGCATCCCCCACCTCTCTGGGCAACCTGGGCCAGGGGCTCACCACCCTCAGCATCAAAAATTTCGTCCTTCTATCTAGTCTAAATCTCCCCTCTTTTAGTTTAAAGCCGTTACCCCTCGTCCTATCGCAAGAGGCCCTGCTAAAAAGTCTCTCCCCATCTTTCCTGTTGCCAGCGTCGACAGAGCAGGGCTATCAGCATCGACGGAGAAGGGTTATCAGTTTTAATATAGCAAATGGCTTTCGTAAGCTGCCTTAGAGAGGAGAGAGGCTGCTGGCTGGCAGCACACCAGCCCGGCTTTGTTTCCCCTCCCAGGCACGCCATGGGAAGGTGTGTGCACCGGGGAGAGCGGCACACGGGGCGATACGTTGCGACGGAATAACATTTTAAATAGTCAATAAAAATCAGAGCCATCCCCCGTTCGTTACGTGAGGCCACCTACGATCCAAGGACCACCAGATCAATTGAGCATGGAGCGCAAGAAGAGAGGAAAAAAAAAGGCGGTATTTAGGAATAATTTTGTAATATGTTATGATTTGTGTATGTTTCTTGTTGGTTCCCGCGTCAGCGCGTGGCCCAGCGTGCACAGCGTGCTGTGTTTCGCTGGGGGCCGGGTCCCCACCGCGTGCCCCCGTGCAGGGCTCTCCTGCACACTCTGGCAGCCAAAAGCCAAATTTTAACAGCGAGTGAAAAATAAAATAAAAAAAAGAACTTTCCCAAAGTTCCCAGGAGGGGAGATGGCACTGGTGCAGCCCGGTGAGCCACTGAAAGCTGGAAAAACCAGGAAAACTCCCCCCCTGGATGAGAGGTGAGAAGACACCCATTTCTGCACCACCTGCCTCAGCGCCGTGTGTATTAGAAGGCATTTTCTTCCCGTCTGTCGCTGAGCTAAAACCCCAGCGTGGAGGGCACGAGGCCGAGGGACCGGGTGCGTGGTGGCCGAGCATCCCCCCCCCAGCCCAGCCCTGGGCATCGCCACGGGGGGAACTGCAGGCTGCAGCTCCCCGAGGTGGTGGGGACTTCGTCTGGAGTCGGTGTTTGCTGAGTCAGGTCCTTGTTTTCGGTCAGGGGCGGCCACCGCCGCTTCCTTCAGCTCATTGTTCGCCCGCGCTTCCTTCCGTACCGGCATGGGAGTGGGATCCATCGGCTGTGGGATGAAGGGCTCAGCTCCCAGGTGCCGCTTCGCCCCGTTTTCGGCACGCTCCGCGGAGCAGTAAGGCTGCAGAGGACAGGGGAGATGCTCCCGCCCTTGCTCGCTCCTCTACCTCTCCTTAGATCCATCAGGCATCCCAAATCCACCGCTGCCTTCTGCAACTGATCCCCAGGGACCAGCTAATTTGCGGCAAGGCGGGCTTGGCCGCCCTGGCCAAAATGTCTGGCTTTGGTAACTCCCATATTTTTAGACTCTGGTTATGTAGAAATGGGTGTTTTGGAGATGATGTTCTTCAAAGGCTTTTGTGTGTTATGGAAAAGGCGAGATAAACACAACTGACTTGGAAAGCGCTGAATGAACGAGGGATGAAACCTGGCTGTGCCCGACCAGTAGGGATTTTATGCAGAACTCAGCCTGGCTCATCATTTGGCCCCTAAGCTTTGCTTAACCTCAGGTTTACAGCAAGTAGTTTTCGTCCCTTTCAAATATGTCAAAACGGTCATTCAGTCCCATCTGTACCTTCCTCAAGGCCAAACAGATCTCCTTTGTGCTCTGTTCAGCCCATTTTATCATTCTCCTCCGTGCCTCTTCCTTCCAGCCCTCTTGGAATAAACTGGAGTGAAATTACACCCTGAAAAGAGACCACGAAATGATGAACAGAAGTAGATTCTTGGGGTGAGTATTCATTTCTAGAGGCTTTGGGATGGAGCAGAGCTCCCCAGGGAAACACACGGCCTCGTGGAGGACGAGGTGATGAGCAAAGCTTGGGATAAACCCTCCGTCCCATCCAGAGCTGCCTCCCTCCTGCTCCGGCTGCGCTTGGAGCCCGCTCTTATCCCTAGAAGACACCTGGTCTGACCAGATTACCTGTCTCGTTTCAAGACCCGTCTTCAGCAAAGCCCTCCTCATTCTCCTCCTCCCAGCAAGCGCCCGGGCTCCCCGCAGGGCCGGCAAATTGCTCGGCAGTACCAGTGCAGGCGGTGCTGTACCAGCGCAGGCGGTGCGTGGCGCAGGGATGCTCGGGCAGCTTCTGCCGTTGCTGACCAGACAGAAAATGCCCCGGTAATCCAGGTTTTCTCATGGCTTTCTGGTTTACGGTACCCTGGCAGTATTTTTCAGCATTTTAATATCATCTTTCTTAATAAAAAGAAAAAAAAGCTTTGTCTGTCTCGCCTTGGGTTTATTTTTCTATGTTTTCTCTTTTTCCCTCCCCTCTCCTCGCCCGACGCCGCAGGTTTTGCTCCGATGGCCCAGCTGGGCTTTCCACACTGGGAGAAAGCCCTTTTCAGAAAAGAAGGGGAGAGATTTTACCCTACATCCATTCTAAAAATAAAACCGCTCTGTATTTCTTAGAGCATCTTTCAGCTGCTGGTTCCAAAGGTCCTTGAAATCCGCAGTTAACGAAGCGCCCCGGCTCCCCCGGGAAGGAAGCACTGGGGATCCGTACCGGTACGCCCTGCGGAGGACGGACTGTTGCTTGTTCTGGGTTTTGTGCAGCCCCTGACACCGCCACGTCCTGCACGACGAGAGGGGAGGTGAGGGGTTTCCAGCCCTGGCTCGCCGTCTGCCTGATCCCAGCTGGAGCAAAAACTCCATTTCTTGTCCTAAACAAGGAGGTTTGGTCCCACGCGCCCCCGCCTGCGTCCTCCCCCTGGCTCCCCTCTCCCATTTCAGTGGCGAGAGGCACGCTCACCTTCTTACTTTAATTTTTGTACAGCACTGGGCACAGCCAGGGCTTAATCCAGAATCCCCCCCGAATCAGAATATGTTAAAATTAGGGTGGTTTTTTTTTTTTTCCCCAGAAGAGGTTGCATTTCAGTGGAAGAGGGGATGCTTCCCACGTCTGATTTGGCAGAACGGTGATACAGCCGCCCCGCGTGCCGGCTGGGTGCAGACATACAGACCCCCCTCGGGCTCCCCGGCCGTCCTTGCAGCATCTCATCCCCGCAAAAACAGGAGAAAAAGACTCAGCGTCTGCGTAAAAGCCTCCAACACAACCCCGTGTACTGAACAGGCTTTCAAGGGCTTTTTTTTTTACTTTCTTTGTTGTTTGGTTGTTTTTTTTTTTGCATGAAGTGTCCTTGAAATACACCGTTTCCCAGACTAGATGCTCTGCAAAAGCTTTGAAGGAGCAGGAGGGGAGCGGAGCGGAGCGGCACAGCATCCCGGCCGCTCGCTGAGCCCCCCGAGCCCCCCCCTTGGCTGCCTCCTCCGGCAACCAGCAGCATCGCCTCCGCCGGCGGACCCAACGCCCCGGGAGGAGCAGGGATGGGGGGGGAGAGCAAACCTTGGGACCTCTTCCAAGCCTCGGGGAGGGGCGGGATGGAGGAGGTTTATTTTAGGAGCTGTGGCTGCTCTTTCCCAGCTCTGGCAGTGGCCGTCAGGGTGGCCGCTCGCGCAGGCTCTGCCCGAGCCGGCGTTGGGCGTTGCGTTGAGCTTGCGGCGGGCTGAAAATGTTCATAGGATAGGGTCTGCCTGCTAGGGGGCAAAATGTGGCATTTTCTTTTTCTCAACTAGTTAAATGCAGGGAGAACAGGATATTTCCCCCCCCCCTTCCCCTTCCCAGAACAGCCAAACGATGTTCGAGTTATGTCAAACTGGTGGGTTGAAACTTCTTGGTCTTTCTTAATAAGATGTCTTCTGCTGCTTTGGGGAATACAAACTTGAGCGGAGGAAGTCCCATCTGAACCTGAGGAGGGCCTTCTCTCCTGTGCGGGTGGCAGAGCAGTGGCACAGGCTGCCCAGAGAGGTGGGGGAGTCTTCCCCTCTGGAGCCATCCCAAACCCGCCTGGACGCCGTCCTGTGCCACTGCTGGAGGTGCCCCTGCTCTGGCAGGGGGTGGCACTGGGGGAGCTCCAGAGGGCCCTTCCCACCCCCACCAGTCTGGGATGCTGTGAATAAGGCTCCGTGGGGATCCCTCCCTGACCCCCAGCGAGGGACACCTCCCGTCCCCCCTTGGGGTACCCCGCTAGGAGGGAGGAGGGATGGATATTCCAAGAATCACTCTTTCCCAACCCTATTTTGCAGCCCCTGTAGCAAAGCTCTCATGCGCTGAGGCACAAAAAGCTTTTCTGCAGTCCGGGGTGAATCGCGCCCACTTTTTCCACCTTTCTGGCTCTTTGGGTACCTCCCAAGTGGAGGATGGCCCCACGTCACACCATCTCTCCCGGCTGGTGGCCTGAGCTCAGCCAGACCCCGTCCTGCCACAGAGGACCTCGAAACCATCCTGTCTTCCTGCTGTTTGGCCCTAAAATCGTGAACCTAAATACCCATGTCCATCCCACAACTTAACTCCTGAGTCGGGAGTTGTTCAGGGAGGGAAAAGAAGGGGAAAAAAAAAAAAAAAAGCCTTTTTTTTTTTCTCCAAACGCAGTTTTTTGGAATTATTTTTAGAGCTTAATGCTTGAATTTGAATCACGGGTTTAGCCATACGGAACCTCCTTTTCATCTTTTTTACCTTCTCGTTTATCCCAGTTTTATCTGCAGTTTGACATCTTTTCTACCCGGCGCTGCCGACAGCAGAAATGAGGGCAGCTCTGCTCCCCGGCTCCTGAAGCGCAGCGTGTGCAGGGCACGCCGGTTCCAAATCATCATCCTCTTCTCTCTTGTATTCTTGCGCTCTTTATTCTTGCTGCACATACCGCTTGTTGGTTTAGTTTTCCACTTCATGCAAAATACATCAAAAAAAAAAAACCAAACCCAACCCCAAACCACCCAAACAGGAACGCTTGAGGTCTGTGTGTTATTCTCTGCGTTCAAAACTATTTCTTAAAAAACATATCGCCTTCAAAACTGACTTCCCCGAACCGCCCGTCGCTTCCCACCCCTCCGGCTCCGCTTGCCTTAGCACAAACCCGATGACCTTCCGAGCAAACTGCGGGAAACTCGTTGTGTGCAAAGGCTTGGAGGGACGGCTGGGGGGGGGTTGTTCCCAGAAATGGGGGGTTCTGTCCCTTCGCTTGGCTTTGCTGGTTGCCCGATTTAACTTGGTACTCTTTGTGTTGCTTTGATGTGGCTGGTGCCAGGGGGTACCGTGGTGTTCGTACGGCTTTTGGGTGCTGCTGGGTAGTCATTATCCCGTCACTAATTGTCACGCTGCCTACGGCTTTTTACGTGGCCTCCTCGCGTTTTAAGACTAAACAAAAATACATCAAATGGCATTTTGGCTTTAATTTGGCCCCAGCCCGCAGTTTCGGTGCTTGGGAGAGGTTTACCCGTACGCATCGGGATGCAAAGCCTTCCTCTGCCGTCCTGCCGAGGGAGCTGGGAAAAAAAAACAACAACCCCATAACCTGTGGATTTACGTCCTCGAGCTGTGTTTTGGGCTTCCCCTGACACCTCTGCCTCTGTGCACAGGAGTGAGCCTGGGTGTTGGTCCCCTTGGCCAGGCTTGGCTGCTGCTGGGATGCAGGAGGTACCGGTGGCCACCAGCCTGCCCTGGGTGGCCAGGCAGCCCCGGGGCTCGGCAGCTGGGTGGAAAAGGACCCCAAAAACAGGGTCTGGGAAAGAGAGCTATGGTCACCACCGCTTGGTGGAGAAGATGGAGCCGGACCCATCAGAGACGCTCGGTGAAAGGAGGGAACCAGAGGACACACGCGGGGAGATGGAGGCTCTTTTCCCTGATGCCTGGTGGGAAGTCACCGATGTCCCCAGCTAAAAGCGCAAAGCTCGCTGCTCCTGTCCAATGACGTTATACAACCTGGCGCAAAGAGATCTCATTTATTTTCTCCCATCAGCCTAATGTGATGATTCGGGAGAGGGGGGGAAGAGGCCAGGGCAGCGACCTCCCGAACAGTTGGGCCGGGATTACACTTTTTCCATTGAGCTCATCACCGTAATAACCAGGAGCTCTGTTTATCGGCCCGACAGCCATGCCCATTTAGGAGATTACCATTTTTCCAATCTCATTTCTCATAAAAGAGGATTGCTGCCCGTCGCCTCCCCGTCCCCAGCCCCTTGCTTAGGAGCCTTTATCTGCTCAGGGTGTTTATGAAGCCCTGAACAGGAAACTTCTGTTTATCCTCTGCGTCATCAAGAGCTGGAAACTCGATGGGATAATTACTGTTTCAGGATCAGGCGTGCGGCAGCCCATCGGTAGACTTTGGCATCTCGCTGGTGTCAATAATACACACAGTCGCCCCGTGGAGAGATATAGTGCTTATTTGTTCCTCTTTCCTCTCCCTTCGGCATGGACACCTCAATACAAGAGAGATATGGAGGTGCTGGAGCAAGTGCAGAGGAGGGCAACGAAGCTGGTGGAGAAGCTTCTTCATATGAAGAGCGGTTGAAGGAGCTGGGGCTGCTTAGTTTGAGGAAGAGGAGGCTGAGGGGAGACCTCATCACTCTCTACAACTATTTGAAAGGACACTGTAGAGAGGTTGGTGCTGGTCTCTTCTCACGGGTAATTAATGACAGAACAAGAGGGAATGGCTTCAAGCTCCAACAGGGTAGATTTAGACTGAACATGAGGAAAGAATTTTTCCCAGAAAGAGTGGTCGGGCATTGGAATAGGCTGCCCAGGGAGGGGGTTGAGTCACCATCCCTGGATGTGTTTAAGAGCCGTTTAGATGTGGTGTTGGGGGATATGGTGTAGGGGAGAACTTTCTAGAGTAGGGTAGATGGTTGGACTCGATGATCCCAAGGGTCTCTTCCAACCTAGACAGTTCTATGATTCTATGATTCTATGAGACTGGGGTGTCTGCCTTTCGGGGTGTCTTGTAGAAGCAGCGCTTTGTGCTCAAGGTTAAGGAGAGGTGCTGCTCCCCTCACAGCCGGTGGCACTGAGGGGTGACCCCAGCAGCGGGGGACACCTTGTCTTCTCCAGCAGCGTGCCCACTGCCAGCCCCGCGGCACTGCCCGCCCTGGCAGGGCATCGCCCACCGCTCGCGCCCTGCGATTAGAGAAGCCACGTGCGGAGGCGGCTTCTTAAGATGCTAACGGGAGCCCCCAGCCCGGGAGAAGGCTGGGTGATGAATCATTTATTTGACAGAGCTCTTCCCTTTTCTCCCTCCGCAGGTTGCGGGGAAGACGTTAGCATTCCCTTCACCCTCCAGCAGACAATTTGTGAACCAGGGAAAATGCAGAAGTTCATTAGCGATATCCACCAGATGAAATTCAAGACGTGAAGTGTTTTGACTAGCGCTGTTCAAATAGAGGAGTCACTCTAGGAGTATATTGCAATCAGTGCGTTAAGATAAGATCCCAGAGCATTGGGTTTCGGCAGCGTCGATTATAGATTAGCATCCCGCTGCTCCAGAAGCGACGCCCGCAGTCCCTGTATAGACCAGGGGAGCTGATGAATATGGGTGGTCTCACGATGGAGAAGCGGGGAGCGCCAGAAGATACGGGTGCGCGGCGCGACCCCCAGTGCCACGTTCCGCTGAGCATCCCCAGCCATATGTCAGGGGACCCACTTTTCCTTGGGAGGGGGATGAGGCTGAGTCGTCCCCATGGCGCTGGGGCTTCCCCGCTGCCCCCCCAGGACTTCGCCTCGCTGCCCGAGCACGGAGCATTTTTTTTGGCGGGGCTGCAAACACGGAAACCTCATTGCGGTGGGTCAAAGCGGATCCATTCAAAGCGAATGAGTGCATGCCAAGTTCCTTTCCTTTTTTTTTCTTTCTTTTTTTTTTTTTTTTTTTTTTCCCCTTCGTTCTTTTTGGCTGTATTCACAGAACACAAATCCGCCCGCAGGAGTGGGAGCCGCGTTTCTAATTCGGTACGAAACTTTTATTCCCGCTTGGCGCAGAGCGGTTGCAAATGATGGAGGCTGTTCCTAATCCTCTGCCCTGCGCATTGAAAACGCGCTCCGGCCGGCCGGCCCTCTTGGAAACGGAATAATTTGCATCGCATAGCAATTTTCGGGAGATAAATACAAGGTTCGGTGCCTGTGGGGACAAGGACGTGGCATCCTTACGGCATAGTACGCGGCCAGAAAGCGAAGACAGCAGTCGAGCGCCACGAAAGGGCTGGATTTCGGCAGCCTGTAAGTTCAAGGCTGCATTCAAAGAATTCAAATCTACTTTTGCCTGAGTAAACAGAGTATTTTCGGGGTCCCCTTGGAGGAAGTAGAGCGCTTGGCCGCGTGCTTAGCGAGGAGGCTTGCCCAAGGTTTGTTGCAGGCAATAGTATTAGCCGCGTGTCTCGGGATAAGTACCTGCTCACGTGGTGGGGCGCTGGGGATCTGCGGAGCGGCCGGCCCCAAACGGAGCGCGTCCCGCTGAGCCCAGCGGGTTCCGGGCGGTGTTGGCCATCGGTCGGGACGGGATGTGGGAACGCACAGGGGTCCGAAACGTCGTGTGTCGGGAGCAGAGGTTGTCTCCCAGTCCCTGCACCAGTCAAGGAACCGGCAAACCAAATCAAAACGACCTGCCTCTTATTACGAGTGAACGAGTTTGTGCTTCAGCGAAGAGCGTCGCTTTTCTGCATTCCCCCACCATAACCTCGTGATTTCAGTTCACGATGGAACCGGCCCCACAGCTGGATGCAGCTGGAAACAATATCTCCTTTTTGAAAGTGTTATCGGCCCCCCCCCCCTTTTTTTTTTCACGCCCTTTCTTCAATTGGGATGTTTTCCTTAGAGATAACACTCACCCGGGGGATACCCACAGGATTTGTAAGAGGGTTTAAAAATCCTTATCGGCGTTGATACAGCTGCGAACGCTGCCCCAGATGCTGCCGGGCATCACTGCGGCTCCGTGTGGCGGTTGGCCCGAGGGCTCTTCTTCTCTTTCCTCCTTTTCCTGGGGCAGCATTTCCCGGCAGAGCGCTCGCCTTCTCGCTCCCGTGGTGGGAACTGGATAAGCATCTCCCGTTTGCGTCACTGCTAGCGAGGGGCGAGGGGCAAAAAAATCGCTCTTCAGCGGTATTTTTTGCCCGGCAGGTGTCACAGCCCAGGGAAGGGGGAAGATGCTTCGCCTGCGTTTGTGCAAGTACTTAATAGTGGAGAAGATGTGGAGGAGAAGGACCAGAGCGATGTGTCTTGAAACGTCAGGGTGAGCGACTAGCTCGATAAACTGGATAATTGTCAGAATTTCTGTTTCATAGAGGGCTTAATAGCGTAAAGGACTTCCAGATCCCAGAGGAGAGAAGCTGGAGAGCAGTAAGAAGAGCTCTGCTCGCCACCCGCCAGCCTGGCACAGCGGGAACCGGCTCTTGCTCCTTCACCAGCCTGGGTCCATGGAGCAATTCAATCCCTTGTGCGGCGCTGCTCGGAGCATGCATCCCTCCTCCCGCAGCCGAGACGCCGCTAAATGGCAGCCTGGGAAAAGAAGCGGGGAGCTGAGCTGCAAGGAAACGTCTGCCGGAGAGAGAAGGACAGCAGGGCTGGGATTATTTGCCAGAAATCTTTTTGAGACCCGGGGGCAGCAAGTTACGATAAGAAAAAGCCTCGTGTGTGGATCTTCCCTCACCTAAACCCTATTCCTCCGTTGGGAATGCATCTCTTGCGTTGCCCGGCGTCACCCCAGGCCAGACGTTGGGTGTTTCCACGTGCCACCGGCAAGCGCGTCGTGCAGAGAGCAAGGCATGCCCATGGGGACGTGCCATGTGCCTGCAGGATCCTCTCAATTACGGAGCAGATGGGTTTGCTCCCTGCCCCACCGCTCCTCACCGCTGCCGCCGGCCAGAAGATACCACGAGGAGCGACGGGCTCGGGGCGATGCAAGAGCTGGGGTGGGAGGGAGAGGTGCCCACGGAGGCGCGGGGTCTGACGTGGGGCATCTCTCGGGGGTGGGAGCCGGCCGGCCTGGCTGGCACGTGTAGGATGCTGGTTTCCATGGAAACCCAGCAAAAGATGTGCTTCCACAGCACATCCACACACACGGAGCCACCGGGTTGGACCGCGGGGTGGCCTCTATTCCCATCTTCGGTGGCACGGCGGGGACTGTAGGGCAGGGGGGACACACGGACCTGCTTTGGGGTGAGCTACCCCGGAGCACGTGTGCCGTGCTGCCTTTGGGGGGGCTGCCCTGGAGGGAGGGGGATGTCGCTGTGATTTATTGCCCACCTGGGGAATGGCAGGGGTGTCCCCCAGAGTTTCAGAGGGGTGGCGGGGGATGCCGAAGGACGCCCTGACACGTTCCCGGGATGCTCAGCCCTGGCTGAGATTGGAGCGGGGCCCAGACAGGCTCCCCGGGCTATCAAGGAGGAGAAGCCAGGCTGCTTCATGGGGTTTTGGGGATGTCTCTGTTTTTCCTTCTTTTAAGCACTGCTCAGATTTTGGTATTTCATTAAATTGCATCACAGTTTTCTCCCCACAGCCAGCAGAGCACACACGGCATCTCCAGGCAGCAGCTCACCCTGTCCGGGGGCAGGTAGTGAGAACCGTGTCCTGCGCGTCTCCGTCAGCCCCGGTGCAGGCGAGACATCCACCTCTTGGAGATGCAACGCCCCGAGCCCGGCGGCTTTGAGCTGCCCGTGACAATGTTGGCCAGGAGATGGGGCAAAAAAAGGGCAGGGGGGATTTCTCCAGCCTCATTTTTCCGAGGAGTCCTGGCTCAGCTGCTCTGGGTGGAGGCAGCCGGGGTGGGTGGGTGACGGAGGGTGAGTGGGTTCAGCCCACAGGGGCCATGTCCCCCCGCGGACGTGGACGGCCGCAGCTGGGGTCAGTCACTCCGGGCTTATTTTATCATCCCGGGAGGAACGCGGTGTGACTCACCGCGCCTGAACGCAGAGGTGTGCTGAGGGCGGCTGCTGTGCCTTACGCTGCCTGGGGCTCTCTTCTGGCCCCGTGCTTTACCAGGCGCCGTGGGATTTGGGGGTAGAAACCCGACTTTCGGGCACTGCGAGGTAGCCGAGCTGAGCCCGCGACCACCCCACAGCACCCAGTCGTGCTACGAACGGGCGCATCGCCTCCTAAAACCAGCAAGAGAACTGCCAGGAGGAGAACTGGGGCGTTGTGACACCCAGCCTGGGGACCTCACTGCATCCCAAACCCGGGCTCCTCCTGCCCCCACCCCCCGCGGTGCTGTGCATCCCCCTTTCTCTGTTTCCTGGGGCTTGATCCCCCCCTTTCTCCAGGGTTGCCGGTTCCTAGTAGAAAACCTGC
Organism: Anarhynchus alexandrinus; assembly: GCA_008711295.1. Classification (NCBI taxonomy): domain Eukaryota; kingdom Metazoa; phylum Chordata; class Aves; order Charadriiformes; family Charadriidae; genus Anarhynchus; species Anarhynchus alexandrinus. The sequence continues at coordinate 336,458 of VUYV01000396.1, forward strand.
CCGCAGGGAGCGGTACCCGCTCCCGCACCCGCCGGCGTCCGCGAGGACGGAGAGCGCCTAACAAGGATGCTCTTCAAGGTCGCCACACGCAGCAGATGCGCGGCGCGAGTGTTAGATTACGTGCAGGTGCGGAGGCAGCACTTCCAGCGGGCCCGGCAGGACGGAGAAGCCGTGCCCGTGCTCTCGGCTCGGCGGTGCTGCCTTCCCCGTGGTCTCCTCCAGTCCTGCGCTAGGAGCAGGGGCCAGAACCGGCTCGGCAACGCGTTCCACCGCCGAGAGCCTCGGCTGCAGGACGGGGCGCATCTTCACCCTCCGCTCCCCGATTCAGAAGCTCCTCAGCCCCCTTCGCCTCTGCCCCAGCGCAGTGCCCTGGTTGCAAGGCTGTTAGCTAGGCTGGAAGGGGCTTTGCTTGGTCCCCACAAAATGACCACCATGTAGCTGTCGTATTCAATGGAAGTCTTTTTCTAAGTAATTTCTGGGTGGGATGGTTGGTTTTTTTTCCCCAGCTCCAGGAGAACTTCTTCACTCCTTCTGCTCTCCACCTGAGGATGCTGTAGGGGGGGGTTGGACCATCTCTTAACCTTCGCTGGCCTAACTCCCAGCTGGTGGGCATCGGTTTCGGTGCCCAGGTTTCCGTCAGCTATGACGACAGGATTAAGCATCTGACAGCTGGATAGCGGAGGGTTTTGAGGGAAATAACGTTGACATGGGTGAATGCGGGTGACGGCTGGCTCTGCCTGTCCTACCTGCTGGTGGGTTTCTTTGAGTTCAGGATGGAAAGTCACTTGAGGCCACCTACAGCCCGGGGTGCAAGGCTGGCGACCTCTCATAAGGCCCCCCGCTCAAATTAATCGCCCTGCTCGGGGCGGGCGAGGAGTAATGAAAGGGGCTGTGGGAGATGCACTTAGTTCAGATGAGCGTGAGCGACACGTGGTGCCCCGGCGTCTCCTCGCCGTCGCTTGTGCGTTTTGTCTTTGGAGGTAAAGCAGAGCCGTGCGGCTAATTAAATGGAAACATAATCTCCCGACCTTTTTTTTGGGTTTCTCAGCTAATCCCGATTCAGCCCTCGTTAATGCCTTTCAGATTTCAGGCAAGGGCACCGCTCCCCGAGGAAAACCGAGCCGCGGGGAGGAGAAAGGCAGCTCTCCCCGGGATGCTGCCCGTGGCCTTTGGCAGATTTTGGGGTTGGCTCTTTCCCACCAAGGACAGACCCAGGAGGGCCCACGGGGTCTGAGCCGCTGGGGAGGGGGCAGGTCTCCCCCCCGCATCCCCCCGCGGCCTCCGCTGTCCCCGGAGGGCATCGCAGAGGAGGGGCAGAAGCGAGCGGGGAGACTCGGGTTACAAATGTACAAGCATAGGAAGCAGAGATATATATTCCCTGGATATTAATTGCCTCTAAAATGTTGTCCTTTTTCCGGTGCGCGGGTACTTTAGGCAACTGGATCTATGATGGGAAGGAGACTGCGTCGGGTGGGGTGGGAGGACGGGCGCAGCGCGAGGCGGCCGGTCACCAGCAAAGGGCTGGGGGCTGCGGGGGGCTGGGGACCAGCCCGGCGCCCGAGCGTCCCCACCGCCCTGAGACGTGCTTTTGTCCTTTAAAAAAGAGATGTACAGATCCAGGATTTGATTTCCTTGGGAGCACGCTGCTTCTCCTGCGCGCTCTCATCGCCATATTACCATTAAAAAAGAGGGCGTACAGTGTGGCCATCTCCTCTCCTGAAGAATAAGTAGGTTTTATTCAGAGTTGTCCATAAACCAGCACTGCTGAGGGTCCTGCACGAGCCCCTTCCCACCCGGTCCCTCTCTGGGCACACCAGGTTTGAGAGCTTAGTTTGGATGGGAATCTCCACCAAGCTTGGGAACCCTTGGGTTTAAACAAGAATAGCTCCGAAAAAAGTGCCATGTAGCATCGTGGTCCGTGCCGAACCGGGGATGGGGCACAATCCATCCCAGCACGCGGGGATGGAGGCAGGACAGCAGCATGCTGCTGGGAACGGCCACCACCATGGAAGTGGAGATGTCCGTCACACCATCAGTGGTGTGAAACTTAAATACAGGAGGCACTGAGGAAGATATATGGGGGACTACAGTGAAAATAAGGTTCGAGAGAATTTTTTTTTTCCCTCTGGTTTGGGGTGATGTCTCCGTGCAGACTGTGCTGCAAGGCTCATACACCCTCGGCTGGGCTATGGGCATCAAAGCTGCATTTTCATAGAATCATAGAATGGTTTAGGTTGGAAAGGACCTTGAAGATCATCGAGTTCCAACCCCCCTGCCATAGGCAGGGACACCTCCCACCAGACCAGGCTGCCCAAGGCCACGTCCAGCCTGGCCTTGAACACCTCCAGGGATGGGGCCTCAACAACCTCTCTGGGCAACCTGTGCCAGTGCCTCACCACCCTCACAGTGAAAAACTTCTTCCTAATGTTCAATCTAAACCTGCCCTCTTCCAGTTTGAAGCCATTCCCCCTCGTCCTATCACTACATGCCCCAGTAAAAAGTCCCTCCCCAGCTCTCCTGTAGCCCCTTTAGGCACTGGAAGGCCGCAATGAGATCTCCCCGGAGCCTTCTCTTCTCCAGGCTGAACAGCCCCAACTCTTTCAGCCTCTCCTCATAGGAGAGGTGCTCCAGCCCTCGGATTTTAGGGGTGGGTAGAGCTTGTTATGGCAGAACATCGCTTCTACATGAGGGCTAACGTGCCCGCTGGTCCCAGGCAGGGCTGGCACCTCCTCAGGAGGAGCAGGAGGAGGCAGACCCCGGCGCCGTGGGGCTCTCACGCCAATGCTTGAGCACAGAGCAGCAGGAAAACCCGCAACGCGCCTTCCCCAAACGCCAAAGCCTTTCGTTACACCGTCTTCTAAGCGAAACGCTGCAAATGGCCTTGAACTGACCTTTGGTCATGAAATTACCTCGCCTCAATTAAATATTAAAAACAAACAAAAAGTCCTGAGTATAGAATGAATTGTTCCACCTATGGGGATTTTTTTTCTTGGGGATATTTTTTTTTTAACTTCAGTGGAAAAACTGAATACCCAGTGTCGTGTTGGCTCCCCCTGAAATGAGTTTTTGTTCTGGCTTCCCATCATTAAATGTCAGCAAATGAAGAAAAGCAATTATTGGAAGAGCGTTTTTAGGACGTGAAAATGTGTCTCCCCATCTGCCGGGATTTAGGTGGTTATTTCTTTTTGCTGGGACTAGGGAAGACCAGTGCATGGTGCTGGACTGTGGATGGACCTTCAGACCCGGCGGGGGTGATGTACTGGGGTCTCCCAGGCTGTGGAGAGCCCACAGCAGGGTCCCCGCGGGTGTGGGTCGCTTGGCGGTGGGAGTTGTGATCCTCCTGAGATTGGTGTTGGTGGTTTTTTTCTCCCTTAAGCCTTTGCGCCTGGAGTCCAGTGATTTAAAAGATGATCTTATCTTATTCCTGATAACACCCCTGGAGGTGTTCAAGGCCAGGCTGGACGTGGCCTTGGGCAGCCTGGTCTGGTGGGAGGTGTCCCTGCCTATGGCAGGGGGGTTGGAACTCGATGATCTTCAAGGTCCTTTCCAACCTAAACCATTCTATGATTCTATTCATCTTGTTTTCCGAATGTTTTTAGCTTTTGTGATTTTGCAGTCAAGCTTAAAAAGGACAGAAAAAAGAAAAATCGAAGAAGAAATACGGAAAGATCAGCAGGCAAATAGAAAAATTAACTAGCGTTAAAGCTGAGATGCCGATGCACAGCCACAGAAATGAAACGAGGGAAGAGACTCCGAGAAACTTTGGCGAGTGATGTGTTGCATCTCCCTGACCCAAACCACCCTGGGAAGGTGAGCAGCGTGTAGCAGCGCTTCTGGCTCCCTCATCCCCTGGGCTCTGCCCCGGCGGCCGTCCCTGCTGCGGTCGTGCCCCTCTCCTCCAGCTCTGGCAGCAGAATTGGGGTGCCCGGCACGAATCCCACCGCTTGGCACCTTAAAAAGTACTGTGCCCTCCCCTGCGTGCTCCATCCTCTGCACTCTGAGAGCCTTCGGGGCGGCTGCCCCCCCCGTACCTTGTTGGTGTTCAGCAGCTGGGTTTCACGGCAGGTTTTCCTTTTACTTCAGTCCCTTTGCTTTTTGGGATGCATGGGATGGACAGGATGGACGGGATGGACGGGATGGAGAGGATGGATGGGATGGAGAGGATGGATGGGATAGAGAGGATGGATGGGATGGATGGGATGGACGGGATGGAGAGGATGGCCTCATCGACACCTGAGACACGGATCTCCTGCTCCAGCCTGGGTCACCCCAGGTTCCACCTCATGGAGCGAGCTGGCCCGGAGAGAGATTTACAGCACCAAATCCCATCCTGACCCTGAAGATGGATATTCATATTTCACTCAACAGGGATATTTACCTACTTAGGAAAAAAAAAATAATACAACACTAAGTGCTTTCTTCCCCGGGCATGTTTTTGCCTGACAGTGTGTGTAATCCTAATCCCTTGGCAGGGCTAAGCCAGCCGCTGAGCGGGCAGGTGCCTGGCACGGGGACGGAGGCAGGGTCTGACGGGGCACCGGGACCGGAGGAAGGCTGGAGACACCAACCGAGGCGGCTGTGGCAGGAGAAGGAGAGGAAGAGTTGGTGTAGCTAAGAGGGATCTGGCTCCCTCACCCCGCCCGTGCCAAAGGCTACCCAGGGACCACGAATTTTGGGGTAGAGGCTGCGATGTGCGACAGCTCAGCTCGGGTTCAGAGGACGACCATGGTGGGTTGAAGGTGGGCGGAGGATGCCAGTGCGTCAGGTCTCCGGCTGGGACTGGGACACGGGGTCCTCCCCAGCACCGCCCTCCCCAAAGGCCGAACTTGTCCAACTCCCGGTGTAGAAAAGGGATGCAGAAGGAAGACGGAGCTGGTTTGTATTTTCCCGAGAAAAGCCAGTCCCTTGCACTCTCCCCCCAGCCAGGCAGGATTAAATTGCAGCTCTGGGTATGTACAAACATCCCCTTGTTTTCCCAGCACTGAGCTGGTCTAGGGGGCTTACAGGTCATTACTGAAGTTTGGGTTGGTTTGGTAGCAAGAGGGTGACTCAGAGAACAAGTCCAGGTTATGTTATCGTAGGATTATGTAGAGTTTTAGATGAAAATCTTCTTTAAAGTCCTTGGGTCTTAGCCAGATGTCAGATTCCCCTCCGAGCATCCACCCGACGGGGCTCAGCTGCAATAAGGCACCTCTCAAACAAAATGGCTTTTACCGTGGGCAAATAAATTCGAGCCCTGAATGCCATAGAGACATAAAAGACAGCGGCTCGGTGTAGCCCGAGCTCTCAGGGCGGAGGGATTGAGCTCTCGGGGCGGAGGGATTCAGCTCCCAGTTACCCGCAGCCTATTCCGGTCCACCCATTCAAGCCTCTAATTTGAAGGGTTCGAATTCGGCCCCTAAATTGTTAAAAGTGGCTGACGGAGGAGCCGCAGCTGGTGGGGGCTGCTGGGGGGGGATTTCTCCGCTGGTGTTTAACGCAGCAGCCGGGCTCGGTGCGCCGTCGCTCCCGTTTCGTAGCAAAGAGCATCCTTCCTACCCCCGCCGGTGCCCGGGCAGAGCCGTGGGGCAGAGGTGAGGGATGCTCTGGGGCTCTTCTTCCCAAACCAACCTGCTCAGCCTCCCGCTGGCACGGCCGTCCTCTATCCCTGCCCGCCGCCCGGAGCTGGAGCCTCCCGCGCAGCCTTCTCCGGAGTCAATAACCCCATGGGGACCGTCAAGAAACGGTCTTTGCTCTGAATTCAACCAGAGCACCTGAAATTTCAGCCTTGGTGGGCAGCCCCGGGTGACAGCGAGCTGAATCTCGGCGCTGCCCGTTGCCAGCATCCCCCCTCCCCCGTCTCCCTGGGCTGTCAAATTCTTTAAAATGGCTTAATCTGGGAGACGCTGCAATCCCTCGGCTGGCTTCGCGCGCGGAGAGATCCAGGTGGTGTTTTGCAGCGCCAGCAGCAATCCCGTTATCCCGCCTGTGTCTTTGAACCTCCCTTCAGTTTGATGCCCCTCGAAAAGATGAGACCGTCAGCTCCGCAGCCGTCGGTGCTGAAGAGGTTTTAGGAAATCAAAACCTTTGCAGGAAAGAGCGAAAAAAAAAAGCAGTGCGAAAAAAGCAGTGCGAAAAAAGCAGCGAAAAAAAAGCAGTGCGCCAGCCGCTCCATGGGGATGGAGGGCGAGGGAGGTGATTCTGCCCCTCTACTCCACTCTCGTGAGACCCCACCTGGAGTACTGCGTCCAGCTCTGGAGTCCCCAACATAAGAAGGACATGGACCTGTTGGAGCGTGTCCAGAGNTTGAACCTCCCTTCAGTTTGATGCCCCTCGAAAAGATGAGACCGTCAGCTCCGCAGCCGTCGGTGCTGAAGAGGTTTTAGGAAATCAAAACCTTTGCAGGAAAGAGCGAAAAAAAAGCAGTGCGCCAGCAGCTCCATGGGGATGGAGATGTGTTAACCCGGGCGCAGGGCAGCACCAGGGAGTCTCCTTTCCCCTGGCTGCTGGGGGATCCCGGTGGGAAGCATCCTGAAGAGAAATGATGAAGCCATGTAAATCGTGGCTATTTTGGCGGGTGGAAAACCAGCTAGCTCCTCAGCCCACTGGGGAGATGAAAATAGCATCCTCTGGGGCTTTGCTTTGGAAAATATTTGGAATATTTTCAGAAAAAAAAAAAATAAAAAAAGGAAAAGTCAGAGTTATGTTTAGTAACAGAAGGCAGTCGGCTCCCGAGCTGGAAGACACCGTGGGTACGAGTCGTTTTCAGCGCTCCGCAATCACACGTGGCTGCTCACCGGGATTCGGGTCCGAGCTGCGCGAGGAAGGGCGCACGGAAGAGCGCCCTGGGGAGGACGGGGGAGCCGTGCTTTGCGGACTGGCTGAGTCTGGGGCCACAGTGGGGACACGCGGTGCTCCCGGCCCCAGCAGCAACCCCGGGGTGCGCAGGCGAAACGCAGGCGGTCGCCGGTCAGGCAATGAAGCGCACTCCTCCCCGGCAGCCAGGAGGACCTGTGTTTCTCATTAGCATCATTCATATTTTATACTTTTTTCAAGCCTAATGATACAGGAATGCTGGAGGCTTATAAATATTGTCCGCTGGTGAGAGACTGCATTAAAGCTTAACGAACTTTCTTCTGGGTTGGGCGAGTGGCCACAACCACAGCCCTCGGTTGTTCCTGACTCAATTAGATCGGAAGAGCNCCTCCATCGCTGCCCTCTCCATGCTCCACCATCGCCCTCTCCATCTTACACCAGTCCTCTCCATTCTCCATCATTGTCCTTCCCATCCTCCATCATCTCCTTCTCCATCCTCTGTTGCTGTCCTCTCCATCATCCATTGTTGCCCTCTCCATCCTTCATCACCATTCTTGCCATCCTCCATCATCTCCTTCTCCATCCTCCATTGCTGCCCTCTCCATCCTCCATTGTTGCCCTCTTCATCCTTCATCACCATCCCTCCCATCCTCCGTCATCTCCTTCTCCGTCCTCCATTGCTGCCCTCTCCATCCTCCATTGTTGCCCTCTTCATCCTTCATCACCATCCTTCCCATCGTCCGTCATCTCCTTCTCCGTCCTCCATTGCTGCCCTCTCCATCCTCCATTGTTGCCCTCTTCATCCTTCATCACCATCCTTCCCATCGTCCGTCATCTCCTTCTCCGTCCTCCATTGCTGCCCTCTCCATCCTCCATTGTTGCCCTCTTCATCCTTCATCACCATCCTTCCCATCGTCCGTCATCTCCTTCTCCGTCCTCCATTGCTGCCCTCTCCATCCTCCATTGTTGCCCTCTTCATCCTTCATCACCATCCTTCCCATCGTCCGTCATCTCCTTCTCCGTCCTCCATTGCTGCCCTCTCCATCCTCCATTGTTGCCCTCTTCATCCTTCATCACCATCCTTCCCATCGTCCGTCATCTCCTTCTCCGTCCTCCATTGCTGCCCTCTCCATCCTTCATTGCCATCCCTCCCATCCTCCATCATCTCCTTCTCCGTCCTCCATTGCTGCCCTCTCCATCCTCCATCATCACCCTCTCCATCTTCCAGCATCACCCTCTCCATCTTCCTTCATTGTCCTCTCCACTGTCCATCACAGTCCTTCTCATCCTCCATCATCTCTTTCTCTGTCTTCTGTTGCTGCCCTCTCCATCCCCCATTGCTGCCCTCTCCATCCTCCATCGTCATCCTTCCTATCTTCCACCATCTCCTTCTCCATCCTCCATCATAGTCCTTCCCATCCTCCATCGCTGCCCTCTCGGTGTGCCGGGCAGCTCTAGGGGATGGCAGCACCGTTGCGCCCTGGCCACAGGAGCAGCCCTTGGCTCTGCCAACTGCCACCATCCCGGAGGAGCCGCGCAGAAGCTCGGGAGCTGCCTCTTCGCACGTGACCTGAAATTCAGGGATTTCTCTTGCAGTCCTTTATGGGAAAAGGAGCNGATGGGTACCACAACACACCGTGCTCCTTTTGCAACCCAAAATGCCTTTTTTTCCAAACAAATGGCATTCATGAGAGCGTGTAACCACAGGGAAATGTACGCCAGTGCCCTCCCCAGCCCCACAGGTGCCGGGTGATGCCGTCGAGTCACAACATAGGCAAAACGGTGATGCTTAACAGAGCACTGGGCTCTCCACATCTCCGTTTTTAATGTGCACAGGAGGATTTAGTCAATAAATCAGCCATGAACACCTCAGAGGAGATTACCCAAAGGGAAAAAAAAAAAGTATGTGCTTAAACAAGGAGGGGAAGAATTTTAAAGGCATATTTAAAGTTATTTAAAAGAGTGCCACTGCTTGGAGGAGAGTTTTCCTCGCGATGGTGGGGCAGAAATATGTATTGTTACTGGTTAGGGCGGCTCTTTGCTGGAAATGGTGGTTTCAGGCTTTGCGGGTTTGGGCCATGCGGGGTGAATGCTTTCCATGGGGAAAATAAGTAAAGCTCAGATGAGGACAAACGGTTTTGGGGTCCTTTAGGTCAAACATTAGGAAAACTCTCCCAATATTGTTTAGAAGGCAAAATCGCGAGAAAACAAATATTTCAGGACTTTTGAGTTTGGCACCCACCCAAAACCCCAGGGATGCGCCCCACTCTCCGCGCAGGGCGAGACAGACCCATCTCTGCCCGATTTCCACCAAGAGGTTTTGGGGGTCCCCAACCCCACTGCATCCACCAGCACCGCTCTGTCGCTAAATTGTCTGAAACCCCAAAGCTGGGGGCAAAAGCAACACGCACAGGCAGCTAAAACCGATCCCCAAATGTCAATTTGGGACCGTTTTTCGGGCAGGGACCAAATGCTCCTGGGTCCCACCAGTGCAGCTGCACGATGGGACATGCCGTAGGGAAAAGCCCGGCTGCGTTTCACAAAACTTCTTTGTTTTTCTACAGCCTTTTTTTTTTTTAATTTTTTTTTGTCCTAAGCAACATAATGGCATTTAATAGAATGCCATATCCACGCTGGAAATTTCTTTCACAAGTGGAAGCCTGCCGAAAATAAAAAAATAAAAGTATGATTTAGCTCTTTCAAATTTCTAAATATATGCTCGCCTGCAAATTTGTAACTTAAAATTATAAATTTAAATGTGCATTTCCCCTTTGCTGGTTTAAGGAGTGTTTTCCTTAAGCCAGAAACATTATCCTCATTATTTGACCGAAACGTGTAAGAATTTCGTTGCCTATAGAATAAACGTTCTGGCTATTTAAGGCATCTTGAAAAAAAAAAAAAGCTCTCTATACTATTCTCTTGGCTTCATTTCCCAACAAATGCATCATTTCCGATGACTGGCGTGGAGCAGGAGCTGAATTTCAAGTGTGTCTAAAAGCAGATGGTTTATTCCCCGCGCGGGTGCGGGCACGGCCGGGAAAGCCGAGCGGAGCCGGTGCCGGGGGCAGAGCCCATCCACAGGATGGATCCCGCTCCTCCCGGTGACTCCGGGCCCTCCCGGCTCTGCCTTTGCTCCTTTTCTTTGCATTTGAGTCCAGAAAGGATGAGGACGTCTGGTCCTTCATCCCCCGCGCCCATCCCCAGCACAGTTTGGCCTCTCCCCAAGCGCGCGTGATGACGGTCCAGCCCTTGATGCCCACGTGCATTTCTATGCGGTTTTAAAGGCAATAAGCCCCCCCCCAAAAGCTTCTCCTTTTGGATTTAGCATACCAGAAGCTCCCGTCGTCCCTTTCTGCCAGCTGGGGTGTCCCTGCCCGTGTGGCCCCGCATCCTTGTGCCATTTGTGCCCATGCCTGCCTATGGCAGGGGGGTTGGAACTCGATGATCTTCAAGGTCCTTTCCAACCTAAACCATTCTATGATTCTATGATTTCGGGTGTCCCCAGGTGATGCTGCAGCTCACGGGCTGCGGAGTGCCGCATCTCCGTCCCATGCTCCGAGCATCCCGCTCTCATGGTTGTCTGTCCTAAAACCTCTCCACGCCCAGTACAAAACCACACAGCCCCTGGGGCAGATTGCCCAACCTCACCCGCCCTGTTCCCACCTGCTCCTCCCGGAGCCCAGGATCAACCCCTGGGGAAAGGGAAAATTCCACCCCCCCCTTCCCCAGGGCATCGCATGCCGTTATTCCGGCCCTAAGGGCGATAGTTGGGCTTGCGGCGGCGGCGCCATCCCACCTGGAGCCGTGCCAGGCAGCGAGCGCCGAAGGATGCTCCAGGTGTTAATCACAGGACTATTTTGATCCTTTCCTTGTGGGAAAATTGCTTCGACGATTTTTTTTTTTTTTTTTGGTGTAAGCAAAGCTAGAGTAATTACCGGTATGAAAAAAAAAATCAAAAAAAAATCAAATGTTAACATTTATATGAAAAAGATCTCATGATGATTAAATATTTCAATGGGTTGCTCTTTAGTAATGCAAAACTAATCAACTTCCAGATGATATTTAAAAAGCAGAGAACGGTGTGTGGTTTAATATCATAATTTCAATAGGCCAGGGTTTAGAAGACAGCTAATTATAAAATAATCCTTTTATGTTGTGTAAAACATCATTTTAAAGCAGATACTCACTACAAACATGGGGTTTCCTTATTGCTGGAGGTAATTAACTGGGTGCTGCTTTAAAATGTGACTGCAAGCGTGGAGCAGCTCCCGGGATGCGCTGAGCTGACGGAGCCGCTTTTGGGGTGAAACCTCCCCTCTTTGGGCTCGGGGTCGGGGCCCTTTGTACCCTAAAGGGTGTTTGTGGCAGTGCGGAATCTCACCGGGGCGGCTGGGAAGAGGAATGGAGCTGTGCCTGAGCCTGGTGCTTGGCAGCTTGGTGGGAAATGGGGTGCTAAATAATACAGGCATCACTTTGGGGCGGCGGGTGGGATGCTCCGGAGCTGATGGGGAGCAGCGGCCTGAAGGATGCTCCCCGGGCCCCTGCATCGCCTGGCAGGCAGCTCCGCACAACGGGCAGCACCATCTCCTGGCAAAAAGGATGGCCACATCACCCCACACACCCCACAAACCCCACAGCACCCCGCTTTTGGGGCCGGAGCCGGCTGAGCGAGGGGTTACCCCATTTCTGCAGCCTCACCGATGGATTCTCCCTCCCACAGAGCCCACTCCAGCTCCAGCGGCGCCGATAAATAATTAGAGCCATAATTAAGGCCCGCTCTGGGGCATCCTCACCCCTCCTGAGGGCTTTCCCCCGGCGGGCAACTTTCACCGGGTTTTGCAGCTTTGCGGCTCCGTTTTTGCCCTCCTGAGAGCGGCAGAACCGGTGGCGGGGGCAGCAGCCAGTGAAAATTAATTAACCTGGAATTTTTCCCGCTGGAGCCGGTGGGAAAAAATATCCCCCAAACGACCCAAATACGAAGCCGACGCGGGGATTTAAGGGGCCGGAGGGGGGGCCGGCAGGAGGGGAGAGACGCAAAGGGCCATCGCGCATGGGAAGCGCGGAGGCAGCCGCGGCTTCGGCTGCTTTCCCTGAATTGTAAATACTACGGGGTATATTTAGGCACGCTCCGCTCCTGCCAGCCCGATAAGCGCTGCAGCCGCGGCGTGTCGGCGTGGGGCTGCTGCCCGGGAGGGATTCATCCTGCGCCCTGGCACCTCACGCGGGGCTGTGGGGGGGAGGATGCTCGGCCGGAGGGGATGCAACCGTGCCCTTCCCGCGCAGTTTACGGCGCATGCATATTTCATGGCCGATAATGGGATTTCGCTGTCGATACCGCTCCCGGATCTCTTTCCACCCTGCTACGCTTTCAGGTTAAATAAATGTAAGTCTTTGGGATCCCTCCAGCTCCCGGGGAAGGAGCTTTCCCCGGGTGAGGCGGCCGCGTCCCCGCAGTCGGTGGCCGGCGCTGACCACGTTGCCGGGGTGGGTTTGCCCGCTGCAAATCCCGACCCCGGCAAATCATCTCCGCGAGCCCCTCCAGGGCTCTGAGCGCCGGCTGCAGCCTCACCGGGGGTCTTCACCCCGCGGTTGTCCTCATCTCTGCCGGTGGCCTTTGGCTGAGAGGGACGGGGACGGGGAGCGCAGCCCCGGCGTCACCGGTGGCTCCGCGTGCGGGAGGGCTCCCGCTGGGGACGGCGAGCATCCCTTCCCGAGGGGTGGGAGAGCAAATTTCTCCAAACATCCCCCCCCCATACGGTCCCAATCCGCTAATAGCCCTGTAATCCTCTTACGGGGGTCAGCCTGGGTTGCCCGTAGGAACCTTTGTGTAACGCCGGGGAGGAGAAACGCGTTTTCACTGTGGCGGCGAAACGCCGGCGCTTGCTGGATGCCGCTGCCCCGGGATGGGGACGGGACGGGGCCTGACGCTGCCCCGTGCCCACGGCAGCTCCCGGCGCATCCCGGCTCCATCCGTGCCCACCCCTGTCCTCGCTGCCCTTTCGGGGAGCTCCCCCACGAAGGCAGCCCCCGTTCCAGCATCCCTTCGCCTCGGCAGCCTATTTCGGGACCCGTAAGCGGCACGCTCCGCCTCGGCTCTATTAATAATGCCGCTATCCTGCCCGGCCTCTCCAGGCGGTTAAGCTGCCGTTTAATGCTGGGCCGGCGCCAAGCAAGCCTCTGGGAGGCTGAGGATGAGGATGCAAATGAGGATGAGGATGGTTTGGTGGCTGGTCGGGGTCACCAGTCCCAACGAAGCCTCAGGACGTGTCCAACCCTCCTTTGGCCCCCGTGGGGCAGGCAGGGCTGGCTGGGAACACCAGCTCCTGCCCTCTGCTCCATGGCTCTTGCTGCCAGTGGTACGGCATCCCGTGGGATTAGGACTGATGATCTGGTGCGAGAGGGCTGCACGTTAATATGTCTGTAATGGCTTCCTAAAACAGCTACTTTTCTCTGCAGGTAGAGGAAAATGAAGTACAAACTCCAGAGTGACCTGGGTTTTATGGCACCGTCAGGTGCCGAGTGCCAGCAGATGGATAAGAGCTGTTTTCCACCTGATCCCAAATGCTGGGGAACGGTGACGTCGCCGATGAGGCGATATGATGCTGTCCCGTCCCGGTCCGGCAGAGGATCCGGGAGGACGCGTAACGATTCCACGCGTGAGATTAAGCCACAAATGAGGTCAAATGCCACCTGCTGAAGCTTTATTGTTGTCTCCCAGCAATGATTACTGAAAGGAGCAGTAGAGGAAAGGAGGAAGCGGAGGAAAGGCAGGAGAGAGCAGCAGTGTTACGGAGCACAGCACGAGTATAGTCACCACCACAGGTCCGCGGCGCCCCGACGGTCCTCTGGCATCAGCAGTGTCCCGTTGACTCCCGATCCTCAGATCACAACGATGGGGGGGGGGTTCCAGGGTCCCAATTGTGGAGGGACATGGCACTAATTTATCATCCAAGTCTGCTCAATGCTTCACCAACCAGTATAGGGGCCACTTTTGCTCGGCCAATCTTTAGCAGTCGGCCGTGCGTGGGAACGGGTATCTTGGAAGATGTACCCCTGGGCGGTCACGTACGCCGCGTCGGCGGACAGCTTTGGCACTTCTCGCCGCTTAGTTCGGCGAGTTTCGGGTGCTCCTTGCCCCTGTCGTAAACAGGATGCGGCTGATCTGCTTGTGGTAAGCGAATTTTGAGACGCTTTGACTACCGGTTTCCTAGCAAGACATCCCAACGGCCTCCCACATTTCCTATCGGGACTTCTTAATGGTCTCCTATAGATGTTTCGCCTGGTGATGCCACCGCAGCCATGGCCGTGCCCCGAGATGTGACCTGGCGCGTGGGCTCCAGCCCTGAAACCCAAACCCAGCCCGGCCCCTTTCCTGGGAGGGAGGAATTTGCCCTTTTTTTATCTGCAAGACCTTGACAGCGCCAGTTCGGGGCCTTATTTACATTTTTCCAGAATCTCTGCTGGTTGCACAGCCCTCCTCCGCCGGCCGGTCCAGCTGTGGTCCCTGGGACTGTCCTGGGTGATGCTGCAGCGCAGGAGAGGGATTTAGGGGGTGTCACACACACCCCCCCCCCAGGGCGTGAATCAGGGTCGTCACCAGCTTTAACATCCCCAGCAAACGAGCTACTTCATGTCAACATATTTATTTCTTGTTTTTTTTTTTTTTTGCAACGAGGCGACTTCATTTCTGCGGGTTGCTCGAGCAGCGCGCGGCATCTGATTATTAAAAACGCTGCTGGCAGCCAGCCCACAGCCTACTTAGGCATTAATCTTCCCCGACAGATGCTGACGAGGAATCGCTCCGGCAGCCGGGACCGGCTCCTCTGCCCAGCGCGCTTCATCCCTTAAAAGCCGGGTATTATCCCCATTACCGCCGGCAGGAGTCGGGGGAGGGGGGGTGATGCCACAGCGCCAGGTGATGCCGAGCGGCAGGACAGACATCCCGGCCTGACCCACGGCCGCTGGCGATGCTCGGGGCAGCAACGAGGGGCGCAGGAGCCGCTGCCGGCACCGGGCAACGTCTTTGAGTCACGACATCGTGGGTTTTTCTGCTTTTTTCCCTCGCACAGAAATAGGCAGAGTCACGTCGAGTTGAACGTTTCATGAATTCCTGTTTTGTTCATCACTTTTTTTAGGAAGGGGGAAAAAAAAGAAAAAAAAGAAAATCTAATTTAGTTGTTGGTTTTTTTTTCCCCAAGTCAGACTCTTTCACACCCAGTTGTCTCAGAAGGATTTTACACTTTTTCTGTACTGACATTTCCTCAGCAAATGTACTCCAGCACAATTTAAAGAAGTAACTTAGGCTCCGAAATGAAACGTTTCACCTGATTCGGTTGCCCTTTTCTCATACCAAGCCCAACTGAACATTCCGTGTTTCGATTTCCCCCCAAAGAAACGCCTTTCCTGATGGTTTTTCTTGGCTCGTGGTCTGGAGAAACCTGTTCTGGTTGCTGCTGCCCCGTCAGCTCCCCGGTGCGTATATTCGGGGTGCAAATATAATACACGAGCAACCGAGTAATCACCCAGATAAGGTAAAAATACATATTTCTGGTGCTCGCTGGGACTTTTTGAACAGTTGAGACCTCTTGGCAGTTTCAATCAGCCAGTGACAGAGGCAGAGGACAACCTGAGGAATGTTATCCCGGCGTTTCGGCGGGGCCGTGACACCTCGGGGAGCTCGCACGAAGGAGCGAGCGTGGGGTCGCCGTCCTCCCCCTCCCGCCTGCCGCCCCAGCCCTGAACAAAAGCAAAAAAAACCCACAAAAAAATCCCTAAAGGAACCCATGCAGGCGGCGGGGGCAGAGCTTGCAGGGCTCCCCCCCCCGCCGGTGCAAGCAGAGGGGTCCCCCGGTTTACGGGGGCAGCGGGGGCGCAGGGATGTGACCAAGGCCGTCGGGGGAGTCGGTGGCAGGATCGGTGCCATCGCTGTGAGCGCTCTCCGGTTGCCGGGAAAGCAGATGGGAGGAAACCCAACTGGGTCTGGCACCTCGGTGGAGCTTTTCCAGCCCTAACCGGGGGGCGGAAGGGGAAAGGCAGATCTCCGCCCCCCCGCACCGGCTCCCAGAGCCCCTTGGGATGAGAGCGCGGCCACGTCACCATCCAGCCCCATCTGCCAAAACGAAAAAGCGACGCGAAGCAAAGCCATGAAGGCTCGGGTACCCATCGCCTCCGGATTATTTTTAGCAGCCTGATACCGGGAGGATGGGAAGAAGCCAGGGTGACGCGCGGTGAGCCCGGGTCCGTCTCCAGCCCGAGGGCTGCCGGGCACCCGTGGGTGCTGCAGAAGACCCTCCGGGGACGTGGGTGCCACCGGTGCTGGCGGGGGCGGGTGGCCTTGCCGGGGTGCAGCAGGCGCCAGCCGGCCCCGGTTTATCGGTGGGGCAGATAGAGCGGGACCGCCGCGTCCCCGGGGCTTATCAGACCTTGGGAAACTTCCCCTCCCTCCCTCCCGCCGGCCGCTTGCTGGCTGCGGCTTTTCCACCCAACCCCTTCACCCCACACCCACGTGCCGTTATAGGTCGCCGTAACCCCTCGGGGGTAACTTTTCGACAGGTGAGAGCAAACTGAGCCCATTTTTCCTGCTTCGCTCCCAATTGCCACGGTGTCCTCACACCCACCGCATCCTCCTCGCGCGACGCGTCTCGGGGACGAGATGAAATAAAAGCAAACCTCCCGCTGGGGGAGGGCCCGATCCAACCCCTCCCCACACCTCATCCCAACAGCCGTGGGGTCCGGCAGCTCCTCCAGGATATCCTGAGGCCCCGGCCGGATCCGGGGAACAATGTGCGGGGTATCCCTCGACCCCCCGCGTCCGGCCAGGGTGAGAGATGCCGGATGGTTCCTTCCCATCCGGCACCCCTCATCCCCGGCTCCTGCCCCGGGGTCCGGTGGCGCTTGAGCCCCTGCCACCGCCGCCGCAGCTCCTCCAGCATCCGCATCTCCATCCAGAGAGATGCTTCCCACTTCAGCGAGCAGAGGCTGCTCTCCCTCCCCCCTGCTTTGTCAAAAAAAAAACCCGAAACCCAATTGCAATTAATTAGGAGGATGGCTTCATCCTCCACCACTCAATGGCAGGGAAATTACCGGCTGCGTCGCATTTTTTCCCCCTCTTTTCCCTGTTTGCTCCCTGTTAGCCCATTTTCCTCCCTTTCTCCATCACTGCGTGCCCGAGGGAGGTTACAGCCCCAAAGAAATGCCCAATACCTTCCCTGGGAGAGGAGGGGGGGGGGGAACCTACTTCTTGATGAAGAAGTGGAAAGTGGCAGCTCCGATGGCTTTTCCAGATTTTGGGGTGAGTGTGGAGCTGCTTTTGGTCCCCCCCGGTGAAGTCCTGGGGAATTCTGCAGCAGGAGGGGGCTGCAAAGCCACCCCGGGGGCTGCGTACCCCACAGAGGAGCTGTGCTTTCCCAGGCAAAACTCCACCCCCCCCAAAAATTACAAGCAGATGGATAAAAAAAAATAAAATACTAAAACCATGTGTATTTTTGCGGAGTTTGAACGCAGAGGGGCAGGCGGGACCCCGTGGCCATCCCCTGCGCAGCAGCCCCCGGGAGGGGGTGAAGGTGGTCATCAGCTCCAATGGGATTTGTTTGGTAATTAAGAGCCGGTTTTGCCCATCAGCTCTCGTTAGGGCGATGGCTGTCCCACCCGCGGAGCCCCGGCTTTCCAGAACCCAGATTTTGTGTCCTTGGGCCGGAGGGAACGTCCTCACCTGTGACAACTCGCAATAAATGAGCACTGGGAATTGCCAAACTGGTTTCTCCTTAGGGAAAACCCCGGGTTGATTCCTTCCCCCGAATCCTTGCTCTCTGGCTTATACCTGGATTTTCGGGGGAGGAGGATTCGTTGGCTGGCGTTTAATCTCTCAGAGGCCAAACTCCGCGAGCATCCTCCGTACGAGGCGGGCGCGAGGGTCTCCTGAGTCCCGGGAGCCCCAGGGATGCCGCAAGTCGGGATACTGGGGGATTTTGCAGCACTGGGAAGAGCTGGGATCTGGGCAGGTGCCCGGCCACGTCCCAGCGGGACACGCTGCCTCCCTCGTGCATTTTGGGTGATGCTTGTTTGATTTTCTTCATGCTCGGGGCTTCCGTACAGCTTTGCTGCTGCTTCTATCCGGGTGCCGGTGGGTTCTTATTCCTGAGTCTTGGANTTGTTTTCTTCGTTTCTCCTCTCCGAGATGCCTTCATTTCTATTTTTTTCTCCCCTTTAAAACTCCAAATGTGCCTTTTAACAGCTCAGAACTGAAACCGATGACTTCCAAAATGAAGCATTTCCCATCTGACAGAGCAAATCTCCCCGGTTTGAACCTAACGCCGTGAAAAATAATAATAAAAAAAAGGCCAATTCCAAACCCAAACCACGTTCTCCATAAATTTTTGCAGCGCAGCCATTCCCCGCGCCCGCCTGGCAGGTGCGACACAAGCGCTGCTCGTTATGTGCCTAATTGCCTCCCTGATTGCTTTAGGGACCAGAAGCATCGCTTCTTGTGCCCCTTCGCCGCCCGCTCCGGCACGTCGGCAGCAGATCCCCGGCTGTCTGCCAGCTGGGAGGTCGGGCACCTGCCCCACGTCTCCCTTTCGGGGACACTCACGTCACCCCAAATCTCTGCCCGCGAGCCTTCCACAAGGGAGGGAGCAGCAGGGATGACCGGGAGCCGCCACGGCGTGGCCTCTGAATTAAATACTCTGGGCAAAAAGTATATCCAAAGTATCTCCGCCGCAGGGTGGGAAGATGGACATCGGCTCAAGCACCGTACGTGGCTTTTATGGGCAGAAATGAGCCGTGTCAAGCCCCGCTCTTCCCCACCACGCACACGCATGGCTTTGCTCAGGGTTTATAAGACCGGAGTTTGCGAACTTTGGGGTTTATATATTTTTGCTCCCAGCCTATAGCAAGAAAAACCTCTAAACTCGTGATTTTTTTTTTTATTTCATTTTTTATTTTTTTTTTGCAGGGNTCAGCGAGCAGAGGCTGCTCTCCCTCCCCCCTGCTTTGTCAAAAAAAAAACCCGAAACCCAATTGCAATTAATTAGGAGGATGGCTTCATCCTCCACCACTCAATGGCAGGGAAATTACCGGCTGCGTCGCATTTTTTCCCCCTCTTTTCCCTGTTTGCTCCCTGTTAGCCCATTTTCCTCCCTTTCTCCATCACTGCGTGCCCGAGGGAGGTTACAGCCCCAAAGAAATGCCCAATACCTTCCCTGGGAGAGGAGGGGGGGGGGGAACCTACTTCTTGATGAAGAAGTGGAAAGTGGCAGCTCCGATGGCTTTTCCAGATTTTGGGGTGAGTGTGGAGCTGCTTTTGGTCCCCCCCGGTGAAGTCCTGGGGAATTCTGCAGCAGGAGGGGGCTGCAAAGCCACCCCGGGGGCTGCGTACCCCACAGAGGAGCTGTGCTTTCCCAGGCAAAACTCCACCCCCCCCAAAAATTACAAGCAGATGGATAAAAAAAAATAAAATACTAAAACCATGTGTATTTTTGCGGAGTTTGAACGCAGAGGGGCAGGCGGGACCCCGTGGCCATCCCCTGCGCAGCAGCCCCCGGGAGGGGGTGAAGGTGGTCATCAGCTCCAATGGGATTTGTTTGGTAATTAAGAGCCGGTTTTGCCCATCAGCTCTCGTTAGGGCGATGGCTGTCCCACCCGCGGAGCCCCGGCTTTCCAGAACCCAGATTTTGTGTCCTTGGGCCGGAGGGAACGTCCTCACCTGTGACAACTCCCGATGAATGAGCACTGGGAATTGCCAAATGGGTTTTTCCTTAGGGAAAACCCCGGGTTGATTCCTTCCCCCGAATCCTTGCTCTCTGGCTTATACCTGGATTTTCGGGGGAGGAGGATTCGTTGGCTGGCGTTTAATCTCTCAGAGGCCAAACTCCGCGAGCATCCTCCGTACGAGGCAGGCGCGAGGGTCTCCTGAGTCCCGGGAGCCCCAGGGATGCCGCAAGTCGGGATACTGGGGGATTTTGCAGCACTGGGAAGAGCTGGGATCTGGGCAGGTGCCCGGCCACGTCCCAGCGGGACACGCTGCCTCCCTCGTGCATTTTGGGTGATGCTTGTTTGATTTTCTTCATGCTCGGGGCTTCCGTACAGCTTTGCTGCTGCTTCTATCCGGGTGCCGGTGGGTTCTTATTCCTGAGTCTTGGAGGGCTTTATCAACGGGGAGAGCGCTTTGTTCTGGGAACAACAGAATGGAAAAGGAATGTGTCAGCTCTGGTGCATTATTCATTTAGAAATAAGCCTCTGAAGTGACTATTTTTTGTTTTCTTCATTTCTCCTCTCCAAGATGCCTTCATTTCTATTTTTTTCCCCCCTTTAAAACTCCAAATGTGCCTTTTAACAGCTCAGAACTGAAACCGATGACTTCCAAAATGAAGCATTTCCCATCTGACAGAGCAAATCTCCCCGGTTTGAACCTAACGCCGTGAAAAATAATAATAAAAAAAAGGCCAATTCCAAACCCAAACCACATTCTCCATAAATTTTTGCAGCGTGGCCGTTCCCCGCGCCCGCCTGGCAGGTGCGACACAAGCGCTGCTCGTTATGTGCCTAATTGCCTCCCTGATTGCTTTAGGGACCAGAAGCATCGCTTCTTGTGCCCCTTCGCCGCCCGCTCCGGCACGTCGGCAGCAGATCCCCGGCTGTCTGCCAGCTGGGAGGTCGGGCACCTGCCCCACGTCTCCCTTTCGGGGACACTCACGTCACCCCAAATCTCTGCCCGCGAGCCTTCCGCAAGGGAGGGAGCAGCCGGGATGACCGGGAGCCGCCACGGCGTGGCCTCTGAATTAAATACTCTGGGCAAAAAGTATATCCAAAGTATCTCCGCCGCAAGGTGGGAAGATGGACATCGGCTCAAGCACCGTACGTGGCTTTTATGGGCAGAAATGAGCCGTGTCAAACCCCGCTCTTCCCCACCACGCACACGCATGGCTTTGCTCAGGGTTTATAAGACCGGAGTTTGCGAACTTTGGGGTTTATATATTTTTGCCCCCAGCCTATAGCAAGAAAAACCTCTAAACTCGTGATTTTTTTTTTATTTCATTTTTTATTTTTTTTTGGCAGGGAGGTTTGCTGCCGGCCGGTTCGCTTTTGCCGGTACATGCTGCCATCTTCAGCACGGCGCCGGAGGAGCCAGCTCTGCCGGGAGCCTCGCCAGCCTCTCCGCTCGGCTCCTCCGGCTGCGAGAGACAACAGGCTCTCCGCCTCCTTCCCGCCGTTTGCCGCCGGCGCGTTAATTCGGTTATTAAAGAATAAATGCCACGAGGATGCACGCTCGGCCAGTCGCGGGCTGGGGAGGGGGCGCGGGAGCAGCCGACGGCGGCGGGGCTAGCGGGAGCTGTGGGGTGGCAACCACTTGCTGGTGGCCCAGCCGAGAGTCGAGGGGGGTGACAAACACAGCACAGCTGTGTAGCCAATTAAAAAAGAAGTCCCAAGCAGATTAACGTGACATTGCTGGAGTGTTATATATTAGATGGAGCATCTCGTACACTAACCGAGCATCGTAATCATAGAAGCACAGAATGGTTTGGGTTGGAAGGGACGTTTAAAGGCCATCTAGTCCAACCCCCTGCCATGAGCAGGGACATCTTCAACTGGATCAGGTTGCTCAGAGCCCCGTCCAACCTGACCTTGAACACCTCCAGGGATGGGGCATCTCCCACCTCTCTGGGTGTAATGTCCCCCTACGGAGTAAATCAGGTGGTTACGGTCAGAGAGCACAGGCGATGGTGCGGTACGGACATGCGGTGTCCGTACCCCCAACAGCCCCAGACCCGAAGCTGCTGCACCCCCAGCATCGCTCCATTGAGTCTACAGCCCTGGGACCGAGCCGTGGGGCTCTGCGCCTCCTTTTCCCAATGCAGGCTTGAACTACCTGCTTTTTGGAGGCACCTCCTTCGTGGAGCATATAGTGGCTGGAAATTAATTTCAATTCCCTTTTTCAGCCACCGAGAGCAGCTCCTGGAGGTGGGAAATCGCCGACGGGCTGAGATCCCGCATCCATCCTCCCTGGCGATGCTCCACTGCTGCTATTAATCACGGCTGCAGTAATGAAGTTAATGGTCTGGGATCTCTTCTAATTACGTCTTCCCCAAACACAGGTCTGCCTCTGCCTTCGCCGAGGGGACTCGGTGTGGGTGATTCAAACTCCACACGCTACTGATGGCTCAGATTTCTAAATAGCCTTTGGTTTAACGGATGGTCTTAGCTGAACTCCCGCGTTTCCCCCAAGCAGGACACCCTTAGTCACAGCGTGTTTCGAGGGAGACTTGTCTCTGTGTCCAATTTTGAATAGAGTGGTTTGCCAAAACAATAATTCAGTCCAAACTTGGGTATCCGATTAAGACCCAGAGCCCTCCGCAGGTCCTTGCAGCCGTGGCCCCGGGGAGCGCGGAGCCACCCCGACGCAAGGAAGGTTTGGGGTCGCGTCGCTCAGGAAACCTACTTCGGTTTAAGAGCCCGGAGCTTGGCTGCGGGGTGCGTTTGCTTTGCTAACAGCTGGCATTCGGGTCTCTAAAAGAAAGCCAAAAAGGCTTCATTTTTTTCTTTAGACATCAGCCCTGCCACTGCTTACGAGGGGTTTTTAGGTTTTGTAGCCGTAGGACACCAAAGGCGGTCGCGGTCTGTAGCATCCCCCCACCAAGGGCACCTCCCACAGCATCCCAAACACACAGTTTTTAGAAAACAGCAGGATGGCTTCAAAAGTTTCCGAAGGTGATGCTGGCCCACGTTTTTTTGGAGGCTGATCAGGGGCCTCAAATGACAAAAGCATCATTAAAACCGTCATGGGGAAAAGCTGAATGGTGTCATCCCGAACGATGCTTTAATTTTTTCTTAATTTTCACCGGCGTTTTACAAAGCAGCACCGAGCTGCTCAGAGGTTGAAGACCCTGCAAGAGGTGGCTCTGCATGGAGTTGGGGACTTTGTTTCTGGTTTGCCAAAACGAGATTAATTGCAGGAAGAGCACCCCTCGCTCTTTGGGGTAAAAGCAGCGTGTTTGCACAAAACTCCCTTATAAACGCGTGGGGGTTTGAGGTTTGCTCGGCGTTATTTTCCTCCCTTTCCCCTATTCTTCATATTCCAGCACCAAATCAACACCATATGATGGCTGGTTCATTTTCTCATTAGAGCAGCTCCGCTGACTGCATAATTTCCCGGCGTCACGTCGCAGCCCCGCTACTTCTCCACCGCCGCCCCGGCAGCCGGCGTTTGTGCGTCTGAGCATCGGGGCTCTGCTTTCTCCTGGGGTTTTCTCTGGATGCCAGGAGGCCGGGGGGAGCACGTCCTTCCCCACCATCCCCGGCCGTGTCCCCACCAGCCCTCTCCAACACCCCAGCCTGATGCTGGTGTCGGGGCTTGCTTGTGCCAGGGTCTGCTTTTGGGGCTGCGGTGCTCTCAGTGAGCCCCGGCTCGGCTGCGGGCTCTGCTCATCCCTTGGGTGTCACCCCTCGGTGGGACACGAGAGCGTGTTGTGGCACCCGGCGGGGTCCAGCCCCGTCTCCCTTTTCTCCCCCGCGCTGTGTCGTTCCGATGCGCGCAACCGCGGCCACCAGCTTCTGCGCTCCCTCTAGCATGGGATTTTTAATTAGGTGATAATTTTAGGTAT
This sequence comes from Anarhynchus alexandrinus, assembly GCA_008711295.1. Lineage (NCBI taxonomy): Eukaryota > Metazoa > Chordata > Aves > Charadriiformes > Charadriidae > Anarhynchus > Anarhynchus alexandrinus. The sequence goes on from VUYV01000396.1 coordinate 359,851, forward strand.
ACGTTGTGCAACCCAATCATCTGCTGACATCATCCCCTCCTGGAAAGCAGCATCCCGAGACTTTCCCATCCTCCTCCCTGCAGTACCAGGGGTGTCCTGGATAGGTTCCCACAGGTCCTTTGGTGGACCACGAGCATCACTGACCCTGCTGGCTGCCCTGTTACCTGGCTGCTTACCTGCTCCACGTACGCAGCACCCCAGCGATGCTTTCAAAGAGTGAGGGCAAGGGCCAGGAGGGCAGGGATTTCAGGGTCTAACCTAAATCTGGAGAGCGTGAGCTCGGTGCCAGGTCCTGCGGTGGCTTTCTCTGGAGGGGGGTGGCCGGGGAAGCTCCCACACCATACCAGTTTCCAACTGGGATCAGCGGGCCAAGCTCTCTGCTGTTATCGCTCTCCTGGGGTGGCTGCAGACATCCCGGCAGACGTGCAGATGTGTAATACCCTAAATATTGAGATGTTGCAGTACGTGTATTAAATCCAGATTTGATGGTCAGCTGGCTTAGAGACTGGCAAAAGGATTTGGGATGGAATAAGGGAAAACAGTGAACGACAGGTTGAGGCAGAGGGGAGGCAAAGTTTTCTTTCCAAACTGCATGAAGTTTCACTCTCAATTTTGCAAATCGGTGCCAAGGAGTGTTTCGATGAGGCCCATCACATGCAGCCCCCAGCCCCGGCTGAGCCGTTCGCTTCCAGGCCACATCCCCCAATCGGAAAAGAAAGTCCCGATAAAACGTTAGTAAACAATTTTCGGCGCTGGAAAAAAATTATTTACAACTCGGCGGGGAGTAGCCCAGACATTAAATAGCTTTTTAATGCTGTGGGATTTAACAGCAGACGGCACCTTCTAAAAGCGCGGTGGGATTTGAGACCGTTGGCTGGAGCGGTGCAGGCTGCAGGAGAGAAGCCGCTGCTGAGAGCTCTCCGGAGGGGACACCTTGCTGGGGGACGCGGCCACCGCCTCCTGCAGCGTGGCAGGGGGGCTGGGTGCTACGGGTTGAAGAACCCGCAACAATTTATTGGCGTTTAGACAATTATTCTGTCGCCTGATGAGCCCTCCCCACCTGGGAAGGGGAATTGGGGAAAAAAAACAAGGAAACCTGAGGGCTGAAATGTAAAGAGATTTAATAGAATAAAGCTAAATAATTAAGACTAATAATACTAAGGAGCCAATATTGATCCTGATACTGATATAAAATATATGAGGATCATCCTCAGCCTATTCCATCCGTAGAAGCCGTGAGCTCCCGGTGGGGGACAGCCCATGTGGGACCCTGCGAGCACTTCGAGAGGAGGGGAAGGGCTCAGGGCTGCGGCACCGGGGCGAGGAGTCCTCAGGGTGGCAGCCGTCACGGGAGAGAGAGAATTCCTCAGCAAACTTCCTAATTTATAGTGACTGTGCCGCGGATGGTATGAACGAACCCTGAACCAGCCCCGCCGCTNCCCCTCTCCAGAAGGCTGTACGGTGCCCGGCGGCCCCGGGCAGAGGGGGGGAGTGGGGGTCTGGCGGAGGGGACCATAGACCCATGGAATGGTTTAGGTTGGAAGGGACCTTAAAGACCACCCAGTCCCACCCCCCTGCCCTGGGCAGGGACACCTCCCACCAGCCCAGGTTGCTCCAAGCCCCGTCCAACCTGGCCTT
>VUYV01000396.1:367834-403571 GCA_008711295.1 Anarhynchus alexandrinus
CCCCCCCCCCCAAGGTTTGGGGTCTCTCGCTGGGTTTTCTCCCGGCTCGGACAGCAATTCTGCCACTGAAGCCTTGCCGGGTCCCCCAAAACAAATCACCTCCGCTAGCCAAACACCAAAGAAATGCAATTTAAGCACTAAACGTGCTGCTTACACCGAGCCCAGGAGCGACGTTTCCTTCGTCTCCCCGACCAGCGAAGCGAAGCATCGCTAGAACAGTCCCCTTCTCCCTCGCTCCATTTTGCCCCTATAATATCATTATTATTATTATTTCTTTTTTCTTGTCGTTAAATAAGCTGTGGGCACAGCGGGGCTCCAAGCACCGCTTCAAGCCGCTGCGGTGCCGATTTAAACTCCTGATTTTCTATTAAAAGCCGCCAACGTCTCCCCGCGAAGGTGTTTTGTACGGAGGTGGGGAGGGGAAGGGGGCCGGAGCGGTGTGGGGCCGGAGCCCTGCCCGCCCGCGGTAGGGCAGGGGCTCCCAGGGAAATCGTTTTATCTTCATCCCACCCTGGAACAACTCTCCCGCCCGCCCGCTTCCCACCTCTCGTGGTTTCGGAGCTGGTTCATGCCCCGGCGGCAGCGAGGGGAGGGTCTCGCCCTGCGGAACAGGGTGGTGGTTGCGGGGTGACCGACCCTGCGTCCTTCACTTAACCAGGATATATGTTTAAATGCGCTCTATAGGTCACGAGATAAAGCCAAGGAGAAGGTTTTCAGTCTCTGTCTCCCCCTCCCATCCTTCCGCAGCAGCGTTGCTCCAGTGACCCACAACAAATCCCCCCTCCCCAGGGCTGAAAGGGGAAAATCTCCATAAAATCACTTTTAACCCCAAAGAAGGGTGACGGTCCTGGCTGTCGGGTAGGACTGTGCACGCAGCGGAGCGGGGCTCCGGCGGCTCCGCCTGGCGAGAAGGGACTGGAAACCCAATACCTTTGGACAACAGAGGAGTAAGCATTAATTGAGCTGTATTAACGAGCCGGCAGCCGGAAGGCAAAAGCTTTTAGCGTGGGAGCGGGGTGGCCCCGGGATGCCGAGCAGCAGCGGGACGCGGACCCGACCAAACCCGCAGGCTGGGAAAGCAGCAAAACCCCCGCCCTCCGAAAATCAAAATATATATACATCTATATATATAAAAAGCACAGGCGTTGTAATGAAAAAGCTATATGTGGTTTGAAATCCCCGGCTCAGCTCATGCCAAAGGAATTTCCAGGCCTGGTTTAGATCTGATTCAGCAAAGCTTTCATGCCGGCGCGGGGCGCGCGGTGGAGCCGGGGCCGCGGGAGCTGCCGGGGTGCCCCAGCCCCTGCCCGGGCCAGGGTATTTGGGCCAGGCTCCCCGCGGCGAGCCGGTAAATAGGAGAGGTTGGCACGTGAGCTCAGGGCTGCTCGTAAAGCCTTTATTTTTATTATTATTTTTTTTCTCCAGCCTCATTCCTGCAGGAAATGAGGCCAATGTCTTCGTGGGAGGGGTGTGCGCGGCGTTTGTGGGTCTTTGCCCTCACTTCTGCACGAGGTATTGGCCCAGCGGGGTACAGGATCAGGCCCCAGGGGGGACCGTGGTCCTGCAGGTTTCATGAAATCGCTGGCTGGGGTGAAGGGAGAGACTTTTGCCGCGAACACAACCCTTTCTAGCCACCAGAGAATCCCCACAGCAGGGTGGCTCGTCCAGGGACCGGGTACGTCCCCAGCTCTGCTCTGCGGCGGGGGGTTTTGGCAGCGGGAGAACCATCACCCCCCGCAGGAGTGAATAAATCAGACGAAACAAAGGGAAACGGCGAAAGTCGTGGTGTCCCAGTGCCGGGCACTGGAGATGATGGTTTCTTTAGGCAGAAGGAGGAAGAAAAATAAGCGGTGTAGCCAATTATCTCCCCCGTGAGTCACTCGGAGGGCTGGGAATTTTTTTTCCATGGCTAAGAGTTCCCAGAAACGGGTGAGCCATCTGTCCCAGGGGTGTCTGTCCGGGGAGGGGGGGGGTTGTCTGTCCAGGGATGGGTGAAGCAAAGCCAACCGTGGTGCGGGGGCTCCGTGGGACCCCCAACTAGCGAAAGCCCTAAAGCTCTAAAGGCATAGAGGGATCTGGTGGTGTTCCCTCCACCCGTCCCCAGGGGTTTAGAGCCCCCAAACCCCACAGACACCCCTTCATCCTTCAGCCCCCGACACCAGCTGTGTTTCATCATCAGTTTAAATAAACCTTTTGCCTTCAGGGGTGGGAGGGAGGGAGGGACCCCACGGACCATCAGGGCCTTCCGAGGTGGTGTTAGGAACCGAATTCTCCATTGGGCATTAGGGTATTTCCAGCCGTGCGGGGACTGTCTGCAAAGAGCATCCCTCTCCATCCCCGCATCCTGGATCCCTGGGGCTGGGAGGGGTTATGTGGGGATGACAACACAGCCCCGTCACCCCAGGGGGGGGGTTCCACAGATGGAGATGCCACCACTTTGATGGGGCTCTTCAGAAGCTTGATTTAAAGCTTGCGCGCCGCTTCCAAAACACTTTTCAATCTAATTATTTTTCAAGATAAAAGGAAAAAAAAACCCCAAACCCTCCTCTATGATCATTTTGAAGGGAAAAGCTTCAGCCGGTTCCGTGGGGAGAGGATGCCCACGGCCCCCGGCCCCGGCCAGGGCTGCATCCAGCCTCCCCCCAGAGCGTCGCAGCTCCCCACTACGACTGCACGCTCTCCCCCCCCTTCCTCCTCCTCCTTTCCCTAATTATAATCCATTTCAAGATTATTGCGGAATAATTGCATTGCGAAAGACAGCTCCGACGTGGCATTAAGGAGCGCTTCTCCCCGCCTGCACAGCACCGAGGGTGCCGAGCCCCGGCGCGCGGCGCGGCGGCGGTAATGGAGCTTACCGCAAGCACTCAGGAAAAGAGCTCTCATGGCTTCAGCTAATACGCTTATTTAATTTGAGCGCATCCCGAGTTTCTGCATCTCTCCCCTCCTTCCAAAGGCCCACGTTTGCCACGAGCGCGCCCGGGGCTGGCGTGGGGCGATGGCAAAGGGGAGGCAGAGCCGCACCGGTGTTGGACGTGCAGCACCTTACGCCTGCGGGGTGCGCGGCGCTCCTTTCCCCGTGCCCTGACCGGGTTTAAATTACGGGCGGTACAAACCATTGCAACGCTGGAGACAAACCAGGTCTTTGCCGGGGGCAGAGCAAAGGGAATCGGTGCGGCAAAATACAGCCGGATGCGCGCAAGGAGGGTGCAGGGCGATATTGCAGCCTCGCTCCCTTTCTCCCCTGCGCTGAAGAGGAGGGAGCATCCCCATCCCACCCCCCCGGCAGGAGCCGGCCCTCTCGGCGTGGCCGCTGAGATCCTTTTTGATTCGGAGCCAGGTCTTTCTTCACTACCTTGATCCCCGCTCCCTTTCAGCCGCCGCCGTCTGCCTTGTGGTTCTTTATCAAAGGCTGTCTTGAAACCCCGATAACCGGTGGCGCGCGCGGCGAGGCTCCCAACCTTGCCCGTAACCGCTCAGACGTGCCGGCGAGATTCGCCAGAGCCCAGCTCTCCTCTGCTTGCCCGGCTCTGCCGAGAGCCAAGAGCCGACCCAAGGCAGCGATAACGGCAAGCGCGTCTCCCTGCGACTGAACACTTGCTCGCGCGTCAGCGAATGATGCGCACAACCGTGCCACGCAGCCCTATTAACGTGCTGCATATAGGAACACCACCTCTCTCCGGGATGTGTGGGCCTCCGAGACAGGTCAAGCACGCGTTATTTGGAGCTGAATCTGGAGTATATTTTGGCTAGTGGCCGGGCTTGTCAGCATTGGAGATGGATGAGCTGTTGTCGCACGCCGTATGACCAACGCTGCATTGAGTCTGAATGTGAAAAATCTGAGAAGGATCCAAGAGGGAGCCCGACTTCAAGCTCTGACAAGGACTTGGCATCGTCCCTCCTGTTCCCGTGCAAAGGGCTGAGCGAGGGCCAGGCTGTCCTTAGGGGCTCTTCACCGAGCAAGATATTCCCATGGGGAAAAGCTCTTCCAGGCAGAGCAGAGGCAAATCCAGACTTAGTCCCCATCCCTGGAGGTATTTAAAAGACACACAAACACGGCAGTTAGGGACATGGTTTAGCGGTGGACTTGGCAGTGCTAGGTTAACAGTTGGATTCGATGGTCTAAAGGGTCTTTTCCAACCTAAATGATGCGATGATTCTGTGATTAATATCCCCTGTTTGGAGATGGGGGAGGTTGGGGGACTTGGGGATGGTCACGACAGCGAGACCTGAGCTCAGGCTGCAGCTCTCCGCCCCAAAAATATGACGACGTTGGGTGGCCAACGCACCGTTTTAGCCTTGGTGGAGAAGAAGAGCTGGAAACGCATTAAGAAAGAAGAGCGGTGCCCAGCTGAGCCGCCGCAGCGCTCTCTGCAGAGCCAGGTATCGCTGCCCGCCTTGGCAGAGGGGAAACTGAGGCAGGAGCAGGCAGGGACTTGTCTCAGCTCACCCCGCAAAGCCGTCCTCTCCCGCTGATGCTCGTGTCTACCGCTCACCCTTTTAACTCTACCGCAGCCGTTTCACACCCTTGGGTCCCACTACAGCCAGCAATGCCAAGCGATAATGATTTATTATTATTATTATTACTCCTGCTATTATTACTGCTGCCTAGATAATCCCCTGTCAGAATATAAATGTGCCTCCCCTTCCAGCGTGAGAGTGTCCTGCTTAATGATGTTGTTTTCCTCTCGCCGGTACCTTCAGCTCTGACATATCGAACGTTAATGGCACCGGGAGAGCTTCGGCTGCTCCGCTTCTTCAGAAGACGGGTCATTATACCATCAGCCATCCTGCGATGAGTACTGCTCTTCCCTCCTCCTTTATTAAGATTTGCCTCTCCTCGATTAAATTAGCCGCACGCTGAACGCCTCGCTTCCGCGGGAGGGATGGATGCGTCCATTATCGCCTATTCCCTCTGAAAAGGATGGGGAGGGGGGAAAGATGCAACGCGGCCCGGGATAATTGAATGAAAATTTAATGAGCACTTGCGAGAATACGTTAAGAGAAACGCCAATCGATAGAAAACTGATTTCCCGTTTTTAACACCAAATGGACTCGCGCTGGAGAAGTCATTGCCCTCCGCCCACGGCAGAAGTCACAGGGAAGGCCAAAGCGGCCAGCCCGCCCCGCCGGCAAACCCTGCTGCGAACCGGGGACTCGGAGGCGCAATTAAATTATTAACTCACTGTTAATCATTTTGCAAATGAATACCCTGCCTGTGCCTGACTACCCTCTTGCTCCGGGCTGAGCGGGGCGGCTATTGTGTGAGGAATAATAGCCATTGACTGGGGAAGAAGGTGGCTGGAGGCTCGGTCGCCCGTGCCACCCACCTTTGTTTCTCACCCAGGTTTGGCTGTTCGGCACTCACCAGCGGGATAGTGATAGGACGAGGGGGAATGGCTTCAAACTGGAAGAGAGCAGGTTTAGATTGAACATTAGGAAGAAGTTTTTCACTTTGAGGGTGGTGAGGCACTGGCACAGGTTGCCCAGAGAGGTTGTTGAGGCCCCATCCCTGGAGGTGTTCAAGGCCAGGCTGGACGTGGCCTTGGGCAACCTGGGCTGGTGGGAGGTGTCCCTGCCTATGGCAGGGGGGTTGGAACTCGATGATCTTCAAGGTCCTTTCCAACCTAAACCATTCTATGATTCTATGATAAGCGGTTGGGGGTGGGATGCCCGACCCACGCAGCCATCCCGCAGCGAGGACGCAGGTGGTCCTGCCGCCTCCGAAGCTCTTGCACGAGCAGCGTCCCGTGGCCCACACAGCATCCAGTGGCCCACACAGCATCCCGTGGCCCGCACACCTCCCGCCCCAGAGATGCCGTGGAGGCAACAGCGTTTCCTAGTCCCGAATTGCCTCCCTGGCTGACCTCGGATGCGTCCCGCAGCCAGATTTTTGGAGGAGCATCACGCCAAGTTTGCAAAGAGCAGCGCATGTCCTCAGCCACGTTTTCCCAAGGCGCCTGGGTTTTCCTGGGAGCTCAGCCCAGCACCTTCCCCAGCTCAAAGCCTCGTCGGCAGCTGCATCCTCCATGGAAATGCCATGTTTTTCCTCTTGGGGCCAAAAGCATCCTCGGTGGTGCTCCCATGGAGGTCACCGGAACAGCTCCAGACCCGCTCCTGTGGGTAAATCCTCAGTAAAACGAGTGAATGAAATAAATCTACCTGGAAAGAGTGGGGGTCGCTTGACGAAAAAGCAGACAGGGGTTGCAGAGAACCTGCATGACACTCTGTACCCCAAACCACGCGTGGGGGGCTCTGGGCCGGCTCCCCCCTCTGCCGCCGCTCCTCCCTGCAGCGCCAGGTCCTGCGCGCTCGTGGCCACTTTTCCACCTCTCTCCGAAAAGAAAGGATTTGACCAGCTGTGCTGGCAGGAGCAGGGACCCGGCCACCCCACGGCCACGAGGACTGTCCCCGAGTCCCCAAATGGCCCCTGCAGCACAGCGGTGGGGGGGTGTCCTTGGGACACACCGATGCTCCCGTGTGCACGTCCGCCCTGCCCAACCTACGGACCGTACCCAGCTCACGTCCGTGCCCCGGGGAAGCTTGGGTTTCACCCCAGATGCCAGGAGCAGGCAGGGCGGTGGGGGGACCCCCGTGTTCCCCCCCCAGTGTGTGTGTGTGTGTGTGTGTCCCCTCCACTTTCCCGCACAAAGCAGCTCATTCTCGGCAGCTTCCAGCGCCGCTCCGCAGCAGTAAATATTGCATTAGCTGCGGTGGGCCGGGGCTCCGGGCCCTCCTCCAGCTTGGCAGGCGGCTCTCGGCCGACCGGCAGAAGAAACATGGATTATTTGAGCCGGGCACAGAGCAGCAAAGGGCAGAACGCAGCGAGAAACGCGGGTTTCCCCGCAATTGCCCGGGCGGCGATGGCGTATCTCCATCCTGCTTCCGAAGCCGCCACGGTTGAGAAAACCCTTAGCGCAACGCGCGGCTTCGCTGGGGTTAAAATTTCCCTCTTGGGGTGGAGGGGGAAAAAAAAATAAAGAAAAGAAAGAAAAAAAAAAAGAGGGAAAATAAAGTGAATTTTTGGACCAAAGCGTTCGGGAATCAAAGCCGAAAAGCTTCCAGCGCCGGTCTGAAAAGGGCTTTTCCACTCCCAGGCGATGCTCTGGGGTTTTGCCGTCGCGATTTTGAAACTTTCTGGAATTTGTCGGGTTTTGTTTCTGCTTGCTGGGAAAGGTCACGGCTTCCCGGGCAGGGAGGGAGGGAGGGAGAGCGCTGCTTTCCGACACAGCCCTTCGCTCCACGGCTGCCCTGTGATTTGGGAGCCCCGGCAGCCCCGGCTGGCCCGCTGCGGAGGCGTGGGGCAGAGGGAACCCGAGAAGACGAGACGGAGGCATTAACAGATCGCTCCGCGAACAAAACCTGCACGCACAGGCCAAAAATAGCGGGGGTAAAATAAATCCGAGGTGGTCCTTCCAAAACTGCCTGGCTAAGTGAGTTCCCGGTCCCGACTCCGGCGTTTCCCCTCCGCTCCGCGCACAACAGGCCTTTTGTTAAATTTCACATCCTGAAAGCATTTAATAGCATTTTTTTATTTTTTAATCCATCACATGTGTTTTGTTTGGACTGATCCGACGGGGCTGCGCTCACAAGCAGCTCTTTTCCAACATCACTAAATTTCTCATGACTTAACCTGTTGACAGGGACGGGCCGTGTTCGGCCCTCGTTACACAACCGTCGTCAGGCACACGGGGACCCCGCAGCTCCTCCGCAGCCCCGTGAGCGGACGGGGTGCTCAGGGATTTCTGCCGAGGACGGGAGGAGAAGCGGAGCCCCGCTTTGGAGGCGAAACTCCATGTCCCCCCCGTCTTTTGGAGGGGGCTCCTGGGCTGCCCGGCAGCTCGTAGTGATGTTGCGTAAACCTGTGCTTCTACAAACCAGACCGTCGTGCCCGTAAAATGGGGTTTTTTGCTGGGGAGGAACTGGCATTCCCACCGCCCAGATCAAGGACTGAGCTTGGGACTACGGCGAGCGGCAGCGGTGATGTCCCTTAATTGCTATAATTCAATTAAGCCCCGCAGCGGGGTGCAGGGGGGGTGATGAATCGGCCCCTCCGCCGCCAGCCAAAGGATGGGGACGTGGCCAATGACACATCCAAGCACCGGCTTAACTTGAAGCCTGAGTTGGAGGCTGTCTCCGCTCAAAAAAAAAGAGTTTGCTCTTGAGGTGAGGCATCCTCAGGTGCTGCCGTGTTTCCCGGGGGCTCGGGGTGCAGGCGCGGGCTGCACCAGCGGGGTTATAAATGGGGCCGGGAGGCTCTGCGGGCGCCCAGCCCGCCTTCAGCCTCACGCACGCTGCGGATGCGCCTTTGAGCACATCTGGATCCTCTAATAACTCAGGCCGCGACGAAAACGCGCCGACGCGAGCTAACCCACCCCGCGAAGCGCCTTTTGTGCGATCCCTCAGAAGTGCCCGCTTCCCAATCTGCGGGTTCGCCGCTCTAACGAGCTCCAGACCTTGTTTGGAACATCAGAGGCGTTTCAGGCGGGCGGCTCCCGGAGACGTCCCACTCCCCTCGCTCATCGTCCTCCCCCCCGCCCCCGGCCCCGAGCGGGGAGCGTGTGGGCAGGCAGGGCTGGGCTGGCAGGGCTTGGAGACCCCTGCCCACACTTAAGGCTTTCGGGGGACAATAGCGCAGCGAGAAGTCCCGCTACAGACACTCCTCGCTCACGACACCGGCAGCGAGGCGCGTTTTACAGCTACGGCCACGGCCAGGACCGGGACTGGTGGCTGCCCCTTGGGGCGGGGGGGGGCTTGATTTGAGCTGGGATTGTCCTGGATCATTATTACTCCACACAGGTGGTGATTGATTTTAAATCCAAGCCAGCGAATGCGGTTATTGCAGCACATTGTCTCCTGGGTGGGAGCCGGCTGCTGACCGAGGCTGCAAGCGGAGTGGGTGCACTTTATAAAAATACATATTTTTTTTTTAGGCTGCTCAGTGACAAACAACTGGGTTTTTCCTCCTCTCTGTCGCTGAGAGCAGCCCAGGGTGCTGGGCGCAGGGGTGCCCTGGCCGTAGGAGGACACGGCTCTGCAGGAGCTGGCTGGGCTTGGGGGCCCGTTGGGTTTTGGAACGTCATGGTGAGCTACCGTCTCCAGCTACCTCCAGGGTCTGGAGGTCCCCGAAGCTTTGGTTTGGTCAAGATATGAAACCAAAGGCAGAACGAGCTCCCACGTGCTCGAGTTTGGGTTGCAACCCAAGGCAGGCGGTGGGACACCTTCTGTTTCAAAGACATCAGAGCCATGGAGGCCATCAGCACTGCTGGGACCGTGCCTGCCGAAAGGGGCAGGAGGACGCGTCCCCACCACCATCAAGGGATGAGGGATGGGGGCTTTCCCCATTTACCAGCCATTAAACAGAGCGGCTCCACGGGCCTTTCGGGAGGTCTGGAAGGACTCCTTCAGCCGGAGGTCCTGCAGCGGTCACCCGGGGACAGCCGGCGGGTGCCCTGCGTTTATTTATCCCCCTCCACAAAATGCCCAAGCAACTGGTGCCAAACCACCGCGGCCCCCCCCCTCATTAAATCAACATCTGCCCCGGCGCGGCGGGGCTGCGAGACCGCCCGGTACATCAGCTCAGCGGTGGGTTCTCTGTTTGGGGTTGGGGTTGGGTTTTTGGTTTTTTTTTGATATTGGAGTCGAAACTAATCATCCAACAAAACCAGGCTTTGTCGCAGGTTCGCAATAAAGCCCCGAACCGGAGGAAAATTCTGCGCTGGGTGGATTCTGAGGGTGCCGTGTCGCACATGGAGTGTGTTCAACTCACGGATTTATTTTGTCCCCGGGAACGGGATCCCTTCGAGCCGGTCCGGGGCAGCGCAAACCCCGGCCGCTCCCCGAGAATAAACCTGGCTGGGTAAACCGTGAGGAACCGGGAGACAAACATCCCATTCACCAGCTCTCCTGGAAAAGCCGTCGGGATAAAAGCCGCTGCCAAAGCCACGGCCACAAAGGCATCTCTCTCCGGCACAGGGGAACGGGCGAGGATGAGCCGGGGAGGAGACGGGAGCGATACGGCTCTGTGGGGCCGTGGGTTTGCCGTGTGGCCGTGGGAAACCTCTCAGCGCGGTGGTAATCTCATGGTGGGGGAAAAAATATCTCTCGGCGTGGTGCTCGGGCCCCTCGGCTGTAGGAAAGGACAGCTTCTGCGCCGGGGAGTTCCCAGGACAAACTGAGGCTTTGTCTGGAAAAGCCAACTTTAGCACGGGGAGATAAGGGAATAAAGAATTGGTGGTGGGAAACAGAGATGGGACTGAGGGCGCTTTGTGCCCGGGCGGACCTGCCCGGCTCGCACTGGGGATGTCACGCTGGGAACGTGCTGCGTTGGAGAGAGAGTTGTTGCTCCGGCCGGCTCCGTGGGGAAGAAGACCCCGCTCAGCCCCGCTCCGGTTCTGCGAAGGAGCGCTCCCCACCACACATGCACCCCCGTGCCCATGGGCATCCCCCCTGCGCCCAGCCCGGCACCGCGGCACCCACCTCCCACCAACGCAGCCACCCCCTGACTGCTGTTTGCAGGGGATTTTCCACTCAACCCACGTATTCAGCCCAGTTCCCAAACTCCTGCAGGTCCAGGCCTGGCCTCACCTGGTCCAGCCCACCTAATTTCATAGACTCGTGGAATGGTTTGGGTTGGAAGGGACCTTAAAGACCATCCAGTTCCACCCCCCTGCCATGAGCAGGGACACCTCCCACCAGCCCAGGTTGCTCCAAGCCCCATCCAACCCGGCCTTGAACACCTCCAGTCCAGNTGATCCAGAGTCCCTCCCCAGCTCTCCTGGAGCCCCTTTAGGCACTGGAAGGGGCTCTGAGATCTCCCCGGAGCCTTCTCTTCTCCGGGCTGAACCCCCCCAACTCTCCCAGCCTGTCCTCCCAGCAGAGGGGCTCCAGCCCTCGCAGCATCTCCGGGGCCTCCTCTGGCCCCGCTCCAACAGCTCCGTGTCCTTCTGCTGTGGGGACCCCCCAAGCTGGAGGCAGCACTGCAGGGGGGTCTCCCCAGAGCAGAGCGCAGCAGAGGGGCACAATCCCCCCCTCGCCCTGCTGGCCACGCTGCTGGGGATGCAGCCCGGGGTGCGAGGGGCTTTCTGGGCTGCCAGCGCACATTGCCAGCTCGTGTTGAGCTTCTCACCCACCAACACCCCCAAATCCTTCTCCTCAGGGCTGCTCTCCAGCCATCTTTCCCCAGCCTGGAGCTGCGCCGGGGATCGCTCTGACCCACGTGCAGAACCTTAACAGCACCCATTTTTAGAAGGAAAGGGTCACTTCCATGTGAGTCCAGAGCTGCCCCCGTCCACCCGCCCTGGGCAGGAGGGTCCACGCAGGGCAGGAAGGGATGTGGTCCGGGGCAGGATGCTGCGCTCCATCGCTCTCCGGCTCTGCACTCTGTTATATCTGAAGTAATAACTTCCTCACGCAGGGAGAAGCATCCCCAAAGGCATCCGACCCGCCGCTGCCTTTCCTACCGGAAAATCCCCGTCCCGCGAGCGGAGCCCGCTCAGGTGCGGCCTCGGCGGTGGAGCATCCCGCGGAGGAAGTATGGGATCCAGATGCCAGCAAGTAGGGTTTGGTTTGCTTTAAAATATAAGGCCTATGAAAAAGTCCAAGCAGAGACTATTTATTGATTTTAATGAAAATAATATGTTGCCTCGAACGAGGATGTTAATTAAAAGGCACCCGCTGGTGTTTATCGCTGGCTGAGTCTCTGGCAGCAGTAAAGAGAGAAACGAGTCCGGCAGCTCATGCCAAAACCTCCCCGCGGGGAAGGTGGATGGTGCCGGGAGCGGGATGCGGGGCAGGAACGTTCCCGCTCCTCTCTGCTCGGAAGGAGCAGCTCCGAAAATAAACTCTCGTGAAAGGCACTGGCAAGCCGCGTTGCTGGAAAAGGGGGACTAAAGCTCCCAGTACGGCCCACCGCAGCCCTGCTCCATCCAGCCCGCTCACTGGCGCGGGCAAACCCAGCCCCAGCTCCCCCCCTCTACTTAATAAGTTCACACAATGGCATCCTTTATAGAGAGAGATTTCTTTTTTTGCTGTTGTTGTTGTTTTTCTGCGCCTTGTTATGCATGAGACCACTACACAGACAAAGAGGCACCACGCGCATAAAAAACTTGCTACATCTTGCCTCGAGGCAGCGAATTTAAAAGCAAAATTGGATTCTTAAGGCCCCCCGTGGAAAGTCACTGAACCTGCCGTGCAAGGTCTGCTGGCACAAAGGCAGGGACGCCAAATAAAATCCCCTGGGTGAATGCTATATTTTTCTGATATAGATCCAGCACACAGAGGCACCCGGCTCAGAAGCGGGGTAGAGCTTCTGAGGTGGTTGGGTTGTTGGAGTTTTTTTTTGTGTGTGTCTGGAAAAGAAAGATGATTTTTGGCTCGTGAAGCATCCCGCTCGCTTGCCCGTAGTTCCCCCGGTGCGCCGGCTCGCTGGGGTTCCCGCTCGTCCCCCATTGCTGGCCCCGCATGGCACCTCCTCCCTCTGCAAAACCCTCAGGGGGTGGGCGGTTTGGAGGGTTTAAATGATGATTTTTCCACCCCAGCCCTCAGCAACCCTCGAGCATCGCCCTCGCCTTTCTGCTCCAAAGCCGCTTTCTGATGAATGGTGGTGGGTCAAACCCCACTCCCGGCGCGAGACGTAGAGTCCACTCCCATCCCTCGGAGAGCTTTCATTTCCTTTCAACCCTCCTTTTCCCCCACCTCATACAATCCACCCAAAAACCCCCATTTCCACCATGGGAAGGGGGTGTTTGAGCACAGAACTGAGCCCCTCGGCCGCCCGCAGGAGGGCTCGCAGCCCCCCGCGCACCCCAGGGACGCGGGCTGAAGCTGAGGACGCCGAAACCTATAGAGAAAATCCATCGGGTTGCTTTATTAAGCAATAATCTATTAAGAGCGCTTCTGCGGGCTTTGGCCTACTTAATACGGAGCTTGGGGCTAAAAGCAATGTCAAAGCCAAGATCAACCCATTACTGGAGGTAATTCCTATAATTTTCTATTCGATTACTGGTATGAGATGCTCAGAAGCCTTCCAGAGCCTTTTGAAGTATCTGAGCTTTTTTCCTGCTCTCCCTTACGGCGTTAATTCTCGCGCGGCCCCTCCGCGGCCGCTCATTTCGGGAGGGTACCCTGTGTTGTGTCATCGTCCCCCCAAGCCCGCGCGCGGGGAAGACGGGGGCAGGCGGGGACGTGCCCAACGTGCCCGCGCGGAGGTGGAGCCCGGGGTCCGCACCGCCTAAGCGTCAACGGTGCTCGGGGGACTTTGCAACCAACGATTAGACATGTTTACTCATGTATTCGCCAAAGGTGCCTCCCCGAGCTCCCAGTAAACACCGTCAGGATCTACCTCTCCTCCACAGAGACCTCCCGGGGCAGCTCCTGACCTCCCCGAGGCTCGCGGCGGGGATGGCCACCTCGCAATGGGATGCCCGGGTCTTGCCCATCAGATGGTGGCAAGTTCGCGTTGACGGGGAAGAAAGAGAGAGCGCAGCCGTTCACCTGTACCGACCCCGTCTCTTGCCAGGCTCAACCACATCAAACAGCCCGTGCGGATTACTCAAAATTCGAGCGAAGCGGCGGGCGGGCTTCGCAGGGCTGGTCTCGCAGCCTGCCCACGGGCACGCCGAAAACAAACCCATTGAAACATTTGGTTAGAAAATGGTTTGCGTTTTTTTTTTTTCTTTTTTTCTTTTTTTTTTCTTTTTTTCTTTTTTTCTTTTTTTCTTTTTTTCTTTTCTTTTTTTTTCCCCTGGGTCTGTGAGCCGAGGGTGAGTCATCTCCCAGCTTTCCTCAATGAGAGATCTGAATCTCTTTTTTTTTTTTAAAAAAAAAAAAAAAGACAAACCAAAACACGTCTGTTGTTTTAATCACGGCTGGGTTTCACAAGACATAGCTGGTCTGGGCTGTGATGCAACCGACTCTCCTCTTCCAAGTCACACACGCGGATTTTAACGTTTCTTCCGAACTCCTCTACCAGGCGGGCAAAGCCGCTCCGCGTGCACCCCCGGGGACCCCTACGTCCGGGAGCACGTATCGTCACGACACGATAAGCAGGACTTCTTGCCTTATTTTGTTCCTCTCCAGCACAGACCGAGGCGGCCGCTGTTCCCAGTTCATCAAGCGGCCATGGCCACCGGCGGCCCTGCGCGGTAACGCTGCTGCTGCGCGGGAGCGGCCAAAGCGCCCAGTGGTTTTTAGGAGCCACCGTGGCCACCCGTGTGGGTGGCCAAACGCCTTCTGCCTTCAGTCCCCGCTGCGCAGATGCATCCGACAGCGCGCCAGGCAGGCGAGGGCGTGATTTTGGTTCGCCCGTGGGAAGGTGGCGACCCGCAGCCTAGGGGATTTCTCATATAAAAGAATTATCGATCTTTACCCGGGGAGGGGTTGGGGTAAAACCCAGCCAGAGACCGGGGCACGCTGAGGGGTACGGGCACGGTTTGCCTGCTCTGGGAGTGCTGGGGTGAAAAATGCAGGAGCGATGGGCTGCGGGGCTCGCTGCCGAGCCTGCAGAAGCACGTGAGGACACTGGAGCAAAGGGCAGAGCTGTTCTCTCTGCAACAGCTAAGCCCAGGCAGCTCCGGTTTGGGTTCCCCTCCCCTTGCATTCGACGCAAAAAGAGAGCTCACAGTCCCAGTCTGCTGCGTTTTTCCCCCTCCCCTCCACGAAAAAAAAAAAAAAAAAAAAANAAATTCCCCCTCCGAATTGTGGAGTGAGACGGTGTATTTATGAACTGAGAGAGGGCATCAACCACAACGTTATTTTTAAGTTGGTTTTTCGACGGGCACCTCTGGCTTCTCCACGATGTAGATCAGCCGTTGGGTCGCGCTCCGCTGCGCGGTTGGTTTTTTGATCCGAAGGGGATATTTCCATCGCTGGGAAACACCCGGAGGAGGCTGGCGTCCCGCGGCAAATCCTGCTGGCCTCTTCCCATCTGTTGCCGGCATCGTTCGCCACGTGTTATCATTTAGAAAGGAGCGCTTCTCATTTGGCCGGGCAGGAAAAGTGGTTGGGAACCATCGCAGGCAGGAGTGACCTGCGGAGTCCTTTCCCTCCTTCCCTGCACCCCGTGTCCCCCCCTGGGGGGGGACAGCAGCGTGAGCTGCCCAGTTAGCTCCAGCAGGCACCAGCTCGGAACCCGCTGGGAAGTGTAGGGGGGACGTTGCCAGCCCCCCATCGCCCTGCCAGGGGCTCAAGCTCCTACGCCACCCAATTTCCCACCTCCTCTGGAGAAGTTTTCAACGTCCCCAAACACCAGCTCTCAAAATCCGCCTCTCTGCAACGCGTGGAAAACGTAGCCCCGGACTTATTATGGAAAATGTACAGTATAAAAAAAATATTAAACCTCCTTATTACGTATTATATGTATTTTCCAGCCAATGGCTTTCCTTCAAAGACAAAGCTGACCCTGCTCACGGGGGTACCCGCTTCTCTCGAGCTGAACCTGGAGCTTCCCTTACTCGGGAGGGAAAATTCAGGGGGAATTCTCCCAGCCCCCTCGGGGACACTGCCCTCCCGACCAGTACCATGGTGGCCGTGGGTACGGGGTCTCCATTGGGAGCGGGGAGGTGGGCAGCAGGAGGGCAGCCCCCGGGGCTGGTGTGGGTGGGGAAAGCTGGTCCCAGGCACCTGTGGAGCCCCACACCTGAGGAGCATCAGGCGGTGGCCCACGGGGCTATAAAAAGCCACGGCCAGGCTAGGCAAGTGCTGATGGGGTACTGGGGATGCTCCTGCAAAGAGAAAGGGATGGTGGAAAGGGAAGCAACGCTGCAAAACAGGTAAACGCGGAGCAGTGATTCTTCTTGGGGGGGTTGCTCTGCTCCGTGGGGCTACGCTGTGGGCCTGGGTGTGGAAGCATGGAGCAGGGAGATGTTAAAACAGGAGTGACCCCTGGAAATAAAAGAAGTTTGGCTCTCAGCACCTGCAGGGGTCAGTTATGGNCTGAGGAGCATCAGGAGGTGGCCCACGAGGCTATAAAAAGCCACGGCCAGGCTAGGCAAGTGCTGATGGGGTACTGGGGATGCTCCTGCAAAGAGAAAGGGATGGTGGAAAGGGAAGCAACGCTGCAAAACAGGTAAACGCGGAGCAGTGATTCTTCTTGGGGGGGTTGCTCTGCTCCGTGGGGCTACGCTGTGGGCCTGGGTGTGGAAGCATGGAGCAGGGAGATGTTAAAACAGGAGTGACCCCTGGAAATAAAAGAAGTTTGGCTCTCAGCACCTGCAGGGGTCAGTTATGGTATTTGGAGGTCTTTCTGGTCCAGGAGCCTGGAGGTAGGAACAGAGCGGTCCAAGGAAGCCCTGGGGTCCCTGTGCGCGCCTGTGTGCATGGGGAAAGGCTTTGAAACCAGAAGGCAGCTCTTCCTGAGCTGGTGTAACCCGGTGCTGAACCGGGGGCTCCGCGAGAGGGACTTTGGTGGACAGAGCACAAGACGGTGCTGCACGAAAGGGATGGGCTAAAAGCTTTTTGGTCCCGACGACAGCACTGAAGCAAACGCGCTGGCAGCCTCCCAGCTGCGATTCGTGGGGGTTTTGAGCGTCACAAAACCCTGCGGGTTATCAAACACCTCTTCAAACTCCCCTCCTGCCGTGGAGGAGGACCGGGCGCCCTTCCTCCTCTTCATGTGGCGAGCCACGTGTGCCACCGTGCCGCAAGCTCACCGGCGGCGCCGAGACGGGCGAGGGCGGCCTCGCAGGGAGGCCGTTCGTTTTGCAGCCGAAAGGGGCTGAGGAGGCCCACGCGGCATTAGCCGTGGTTATTTTTGATGCCAGGCTGCGATTTGAATACAGCAGCGACCGCAGCAGCTGGAAGGCGAGGAGCCGTGGTAGTAGATCGAGAGAGCGATTGCCGCTCCCCGCATCGCGTCTCGTGCCTGCTGCCTGCCGGGGGCTCGCGGCTCCTCTGCCTGCTCCCCGCAGCCCGCTGCACCCCCCAAAACCGTCCCGGTCCCATCCAGGAGCAGCCACTGCCATGACGTCTGCAGGGCCGCACGGTGATGCCGGGGCTAACCAAGGAGGACTAACCACGTCCTCCACCCGCCGAGAGCCGTGCTGGCACCCTCCTGGAAAGCAGGAGGTTTTTGAACTTGGAATAAGCTGTTTCCAGCGTAAATCCTGCCCGGAGCTGGCACGGGAACCAAGCAGGCACAGAGGGAGCGTGGCGGCTCCTGGGGGGAGCGGGCTGAGAGCTGGGCAGCTCGTGACTGGAGTGTGGGGCTGCCCTCCCGTCTGTCCCCGTGTGCCCCGACCGCAGGCGGGGAGGCTCGGGATGTGCCGGGAGGAACGCACGGCCTCGGCCCTCCCACGCCGTCCCCCAGCCGGGCCCTCCATCCTCATTTAAAACAGGCCAAAATCACGCAAATGCTGAAATCCTGCCAGCGCCCTCCCGGAGGGGCAGGAGCTGTCGGGGACCCCCAGTTGCGCTGCCAACGCGGGACCTGGTACGTCGGCTCCGTGCCACAGGAGGACCACCCTCGGCCGGATTTGCCTCGGTTGGGCTCAGCCACGAGGAATGGCGGTGGCCGGGACGCGGCGGCCGGCGGCGGGCATGGAGGTCCCCGCTGCCGGCCTCGCCGTGGGGGCTGGGAGCCAAGGCGCCCGGTTCGGGGCAGGAGAGGAAGCCGGCGCGTATTTGCATGCCGCGGCTACACCCTGCCGCAACCAAATTACCAGCAGATGAGCATAGGCGCACCTCCCGCCTGTTCCCTAATTTATGGCGGCAGAAGCAGGGAGGGGAAGGTGAGGGGGAGTAGGGGAGGGCGCAGCGAAGCACGGCCATTATACATGCAAATACAGTGCTTTCTGGTTCCCTCTGAGCGCCCCCGTGTATTTTCCCACCGCCAGCGAACCGGTCGTTATTTGGCACGTTTCGGGGTAAAAAAAGGGCTCAGCGGGGAGAAGGGCAGCTCATGCCGCTCCGCGCCAGCAGCGCTGGCTCTCTCCATCCCGGTGCCTGCCCGGGCACCCACACCTGCCCGCACGGCCCTCGGGGAACCCCGGGGCTCGCCCAAGGCCAGGCGCTGCGTCTGGGACGGAGAACAAAGCCGGCGTCTCACGTCCCCGCCGACCGACCCGAGCAGACTTCCTCCTTGGAGTATTTACCATTTTTATTTTTTTTTTTTCTTTCCAAGGTGGCTTTTCCACGGGGACGAGCCAAGCAGAAAGAGCCGTGGGGCTGGCCGCGGGCGCTGGGGAGGAGGTGTCCTCCTCGTTTACCTGGTGGAGCTGGTGCCTCCGAGGAGCCCAAGTACCAGACAGGGGATGCGCCGACCCCTCCTTACTCCCTTTCGGGAGGCACACCTCAGCCTCGGTACCTCCGGCTTTAGGTCGATCCTGCTGGAGAGGCTGAAGGTTTGCCTGTCCCTGCAAATCAGGAGCAAACCTGCTGAGCAACTTTGGGATTCGAGCATCTGGTCCAGGATTAAGCCGTGGGAGAGCAGGATCAGGCCGTCTGCAGCTCCTCCAGAAAGGCTCTGTAATGAAGCGGTCCTTTGTGCCTCGCAGGAATGGAAACAACAGCCCTCAAGTCTGACCCCAGACAATTGTTTTCAGCGGCGAGGGCTGGGGAGGCAATTAATAATGTTTAAACGAAAGAAATAAGGGGAAAAAAAAAAAAAGCAATACTGTATCTAGAAATTCTTCTGAGGGCCAGAGCCGTGACAGAAAGATATATGCTTTAGCATTTCTGTCGGAATAAATGACCCTCCTGAGAGAAGGAGTTTTTGAGGCTCTTTCTGCCCCGCTGGACATAATTTAAGAAATGCATTGCTGCTAAAAATCACTAATTTCAGCCAGTAGATGAGTTGCAAAGGGTCATGTTTTTCCTCTTACGCTGGAAGGACAGGGGATACATTATTAGAGAGCCGTAACGCAAACAGTAGTTTCTGATTAGAAGAGAACGTCGTCAGCGTTTCTCCAATTAGGCGTGGGCATCAAGTTCCCCGGCACGCAGAGGGGCTGTTAGCAAACCTTCGTCTCCTCGGCAAGGAACGGGCTGAGGAAACGCAGCCCATCTCTTGAGAGCCGCTGTGAAGTTGCTCGGCAAGAGCCAACTCTTTGGCTCCGGCTGTCAGCGCGCTCCGGCCCTGCCGCGAAGGGACCCCCCCGAAGAATAAGACAAGACGGCGGGGGGGGTGGGTTTCACATCTCCTTCCAGACCTCGCCCTCGCAGAGGAGCTGTGCGGTGCTGGTTTTCCTACGGCACGGACGCTCTTCCCCCCGAGACGTGAACCCAGACCACCAAATTCATTTTGCAGAGACCACCAAACGGCCATCTGAGATCAATTAGCTTGTCATTACTCATCCCCATCAGATCTGAACTGCTGACCTACAAGCGAAAGTCCGTATTATTTGTCTCCCAGCAATGCGCAGACCCGTCCAGCTATCTAATGAGAAGAGCTTCCCCCGTAAACAAAGCCAAGGAGGTCGCGCTCTGGCCGTCCATCGCCGGCTCCAATTAGCTTGAACCCGAGGGCCGAGTTGAGCTCGGCGTGATGGAGAGGTAGGAGTCTCTGGGGCCTCCGGCTCTGTGCCAGCAGGCCGCTGACCGGCGCAGGACGGCTCCCGTTAGCGACAGTTTCAAACAGTTTTAGAACTTGAAACGCCGTTTTAACTTTGCATTTGAATGGTTGCTTTGTTATTTTAAACTGCTGTTCATAACTAGTTAGTAGTTGAAATTATAGCCTTATTTATTGAAGATACTAAATATGCAATCCGGAGGCAGTATTTATTGGGTCGTGTGTATTGAAAGTTCATTATTTAGATGAGGGTATTTAACGTGGAAGGAGATATAGCCCTTTTAATTAAAGGAGCGTGAACTTGACTGAAGCATTTGCTGCCTGCAAAGGCTGTAATTATCACACACGATTCAATTCTTCGTTTAAACTAAAAGATTCACAACACTTTTCCTCATTTAAATGTATATGTTCTTGCATATCTGTTTTCTGGCAGTGCATGGGGATACATATATTAGTCAGAACACGGCATTAGGCTGAATTACTTCAGGATGGCTGGGAGGCACCAGTGGGTCTTACACCGTTTGGGAGAGTTGCTCCGGGTTTCCAGAGGTCTGGCACGTGCGGATGCTGCGGTGCAGGTGCATGGTTGGGTGTCTCATCGTACGGGCTTGGGAATAGGCTGGAGCATCGTCAGAGGTACAAGTTCTCTGCCCTCATGGAGGGATGCAGCTCCCTTCTCTCAGCTGCCCTCTCTGCGGGAGATGGTCCCCAGCAGCCAGACTCATGGAATGGTTTAGGTTGGAAGGGACCTTAAAGACCATCTCGTTCCACCCCCCTGCTTTGGGCAGGGACACCTCCCACCAGCCCAGGTTGCTCCAAGCCCCATCCAACCTGGCCTTGAACACCTCCAGGGATGGGGCAGCCACAGCTTCTCGGGGCAACCGGGGCCAGTGCCCCCTCACCACCATCACAGGAAAGAATCTCTTCCTCATATCTCATCTAAATCTCCCCTCTTTCAGTGTCAAACCATTCCCCCTCATCCTATCCCTCCCCTCCCTGATCCAGAGTCCCTCCCCGGCTCTCCTGGAGCCCCTTTAGGCACTGGAAGGGGCTCTCAGGTCTCCCCGGAGCCCTCTCTTCTCCAGGCTGAACCCCCCCAACTCTCCCAGCCTGTCCTCCCAGCAGAGGGGCTCCAGCCCTCGCAGCAGCTCCGGGGCCTCCTCTGTCCCCGCTCCAACAGCTCCGTGTCCTTCTGCTGTGGGGACCCCCCAAGATGGTGGCAGCACTGATGGTGGGGTCTCCCCAGAGTGGAGCAGAGGGGCAGACTCACAAATCCCCTCCATGCAACTGAAGGCATCGCTTCAGCTGGGTCTGTGCCTCTGACGAGCAAGATGCTGTCAGCATCGCTGCGGCTTTTACTCACGCTTTTCTGGTGCTGGAAATGTGCTGGGTGGGTACCACCCCAGATGTCGGGGACATCTTCATGACAGTGGCCAGCACAGGCAGACCACTGGCGTGACCCTTCATCTGTGGCGATGTTCCCCTGAGTGCAACCGTCAGGCTTGCTTATAATTCACTGGGTGTACTACTGTTTAATTTTTCGACCTAAATATAGACCAATTGTTTTTCCCTTAGAGTGATGGAGCATTTTATTGTAAGCCGCATTTTTCAAAACCTTCTCCAGAGGGTAACAGCTCTCAGGGAAGCAAGTGCTCGTTCCAGTGGGTAACTCTGCGTTTGTCTAAAGCTTCCCCGCTTCGGCGTGGGTGGGGTCCAATGTTGGCTCCTTTATGATTATTTTAATTAGAAATACCCAAAGGCAAACGGCAGCAGAACATGACAGATGAGGCTAGTTTGGTGTTAGTGCTGCCTGGTAGAAACCCAAAAAGCGCTGTTCTGGTTTTTAGAAACAACGTGCCTCAACCGAAAGTGTTGATATAGAGAGAAACCTTTTTGGAAATTGCCACAGCTTGGAAAATAACGCGTCCTTTTTTAAAAATCCTAGAGGTAATCAAAACTGTACTCTTTGTGATTAAGACTCAGACTGTTTTCTTTGCTATACCTTTAAATTCCAAATAAATCAATGCCTCTATGGAATTATGCAATTGACACAAATTTGTTCCACCTAAAATGAATAGTATGCCTGAGAAAGCGATAGGAAATTGTTAATTCATCACTGCCTGCCTTCCCCCGGTGTATATATTTCTCCTAATCAAAATGCAACCTGATATTCAATCCAAGGAAAACATTTCAGAGAGTCCATCATATGCCACAAGCTTCCAAAACTTTTCTAAATCTGATAGCAAGAAAACATCGTACATCTTAGTCACCAACGTATGCTGCGGAAAGATAAATGTAAGGTTCAGTTTTTACCACAGTTGGAGCGACCTGTAACTGATGGCCTTTCCACAAGATTCACGAGCTGATGGAACAGCAGGAGAGGGACATTTCAATATACTGTGTTACAGTCTTGGGTTTCAGTGCTTAAATGAGCAGAAAAAAAAATAAAATCCTGTCTTTCAGGCCTTGATTCAGGACAAATCCGAAGCACAAGCTCGAGCCTCAGTCAGGTCAATGGCTTTTAGGCATGTGCTGAATAAATGCCTTCCTGACCGGGGGCCGTCCTCCTGAGCACAGCGCGAGCACCGCTCATCGGAAACAGATTGGCGATGTAAAGAAAGCAGCTGCTCTTCATCTTGTGTTCCTGCCTTTCCGCGGCGGGATAAAGCTGTGCTTGACAAGCCGACCCCTCGGGGCTAGGGCAGTACGTCCTGCAGGAAAACCCCACAATGGAACTTTGGAAGAAAAATTAGGCTGAAGATTACGTTTTGCTGCTGTTGAAGTACCCCTGAGCGCTGTGCGAGGTGTGTGCGTCTCGCTGGTACCCGGAGTGCCGGACATGGAGAAGTGGTCCTTTCTTCACCATCAGCAGCTGGAGCATCCTCTGCCCCAGATGACTGTTTTAATAGCTGCTGCTGGCTCAGTACCCCGAGAAACTGTAATTATCTTTTCAAACACGCATCTCTCGCAGGTGCTGGGCATGATGTTTATGTCAGAGGTTCATCGAGAGAGAAACAGGCGTATTGCTGGGGAACGCTTGTCGTAGCAAAGGCTTTGCGCGCTTAAATTGGAAATTAGGAAATCAAAAAGACAATGAAGGTATTTAAATAGTTTCTGAGTAGATGAATGGAAAATACAGAAAAGTAAGAGAGGGAACATGGTCTCTGCAAGGGTCCGAGAGTTGCTGAAACGCTCGGTGAACTAAGGAGAGGACAGGGCAAGGATGCATTAGGAGAGAGTTCAATGCTGGGCGGCTTTCACAAACCTATAAGCAAATAGTTGGTGGGAATATAACTTACTGCTACAGGAGACAGAGGCTGTGACTGAAGGTCTTCAAATTGCAGTTGCTGCTTCGCTCTAGCCCATTTTATGCAGCTGAGCAGGAGCATAAACTGCACCTCAGTTTCCCTACCTCTGCTCTCAAGACTTGAGGTATTTTTTTAACGGTCTCTAATGTGTTTTCTGAAGTCTTTGAAGAGAAAGCAGGAGGAAAAAAAAAAAAAGAGCTAGTACTTTGTGGAACTGCTAATGAAGACAAAGTGCTGAATTTTAGTCTCCTTTTAATCTTTCGGCAGTCATGTGTTCCCTGGCTACATATGTTTTCTTACAGAGCAAAGCATAATCGGGTTTGCATCCCGCATTGCCACGAGCACTTCCTCTTCAGTTCAAAGGCAGGAACGGAGATGGAGAGACCCAGCTTGATGTCCATATTCATGCACACCTCTGCTTTGACTGTATTTTAAACAGAGCTTCTCGCGCTTAATTACTCGTGATCCTGTTTTCTCGCTTCTGCGTTGTGGCGATGTCGCCTTCCTTGGAGAAGAGCTCTTGTTTGTCATTAAATACCGGTGTTTGAGAAACAAAGCGGAGGAGGATGGCGCTTTCAAACCAAGGGCAGCAGCGTGTTTAACAGCCTGCCTCTGCGCTCGGGGCTGCAGCTAGTTATCCCAGGTACTCAGTTTTGCCTACGTAAGCATAAAAAAAAAGGTGGATTACAGGCAGCTTCAGAGGGAAAACGTGCAGACCTGACTTTCCAAGCACGTTGCACGCCCTTCACGTGAAGCGGAGTGAAAGCCGGCGCGCAGGCAGCAGCCGTGGGAGCAAGAAGCTCCCAGGCAGCGAGTTCAACGGCTGCACCGTGCTCCTGGGCTTTTGTTAGATGTTTGCTGACAAATCACGTTATTCCTAAATGCAGCGTTAGTGATAAATGCTGGGAAACGGACCCACGGGAGAGCAGTGCGAGGACTTTCTGTACTCCTGTGCCTGGGTGGGGACGGTAGTGGTGTGCGGCTTTGACACCGAACTCTGGTTACCTAAAGACCAGACTGACTCAACCAGCTTTAATTTCATCATGCTCCAAAGTAATCCAGGGACTGTAACTAATTGAATTTAAAATGACTAGGGATTTTTTTCAGTGGACAGAAAGTGGAGGCTTTTCCCAGCTTCATGGTTCTTGGGGAAGGAATTTGCTTCCCAGAGGCACTTTCAGGTATCTATAGCTTCTTCTACGGGAGATAAAACTCCATCCATGTACAGCTTAGTGGAGAAAACCCACTGAAATTCAGCCTGTTGTGACCGAGACGTACAGTGTGGTGGGTGACACACCTTGAAACAGGGAGAGTTGGACCTTAAAGCTTTGCTCGGAAATGCTTTATTGGGAGCTCTTACATGAACGTCAAAGTGCTTGAATTAATATCGTCTGCTAAGAACAATTTCCCTGGTCGTTGTCTCGTCCCCTCTCAGATGAGCGGTGCCCAGACTATGTCTCTCCTTCGGCAGAGAGAAACAGGTCTGCCATGACAACTTACTAACTGGGAAGGAGCTGCAGAGTAACTTGTTTTCCCCTTCACAGCAATCTGCAAGCTTTACCTCGGAGGCGATGAAGGACTGTGCTGCCTGCAGGCAGATCTGTCAGGAAGGTAATCCCTGAGTGCCACTGCAGGCTGTCTTCGGCACGCTTCATTCCAGACTGGTTGCTAGTGAAGCCGAAGGCGTGAATCCTTTGAATCTGTACTTGGCTTTTACTGGAGGCAGAAGCCTAAACTGGGTGGCCAAACATACCCCTTCTTGACCCTAAAACAGTAGCGTGAAGAGCGCGCCTGGTTTTCATCGTTGGAAATGAATGTTGCTTCAGGTTCCTGCCAGATAAAGACATGTTAAAGGGCAAAACTCTGAAATGGCAGTAGACTCCTTACGAGAGCAGAAAAGAGCCATTAAGAGACCACGGTGGAAAATGAGTACGTTGCCAAACTGAGTGAGAGCAGATGTGTGATAGAGGCCGGGATCCAACGCTGTGGGAAATCAGTCTGCAGAGTGCAAAATGAGAACAGATCCTGAATTAATTGTAGCTGTTTCCCATCTAGAGGCAAACCAAAGAAAAACAGGTGAACGATTTGGTGCTACTGAGAAAATGACCATAAATATGAAGGACACGAAAATGAAGCCTGAAAGACAATGGGGTGGAAGAAACCAAAAACTTCTGGATGTCAAAAGACCTGTGAAGCTCAAAACTGATACTCATACATTTGTCGGTACATGATAACATCGTGGAAGCTGCCGTTAAGAGCAAAAGACAAGTGGTGAGGAAACAAGCTGTTCCCAGGGTCATAAGCTGCCCACCAGACATCCTTGGCTGGGCAGCGGTAGGATATTCTCTTTTGAATCTTCTGACGCTCTCAAGTGGCTTCCTCTGTTTCCCAAAGGATTCCTCCTTTACTTTCTACAATTAAAATGGAGCCTTGAAAGAGAAGGAACAGGAACAGCAAATAAACAGGAATCCCCATTTTATGAAGTAGGTAGACATCCAGCAAAGACCTGCCAGGCTGGAAGTAAAGGGAGGGAGTTGAAAAGTAGGTGACGAATAGAGGGAGGAAAAGCTCCCATCCAGGATCTTTCCCCAGAAAGACGAAGCAGAGCAGACTGCTAGATAAAAGGGATGTATGCAGCCTTGGATCTGACAGCGGAGTGGAAATCCCCTGGCTGGAGAAAAGAAGAGAGAGAGAATGAGGTAGCTGTAAGGAGATCCTAGGGCACTGGGCTCAGATAGACCCTAGAGCAGAAGCAGCAGCAGCCAAAAGAAGGAACTCAGTGGCCATGAAAATGTGTGTGTGAACTTTTTGTGAAATTCCCAGGGAGAAGAACAATTTGGGTTGAGAAGCGATGAATGCAGAACTCTAAACACTGGTGTCATCAGCCCTACCCAAACTAGTTTTCTATGAGCGTGGACAAGTCACATGACCTCCATGTGCCTCTGCTTCACCTCTTCTGTCTGATGGGGGTAGAGATATTGTCAATGTTAAAACATGGATGTGAAAAGCAGATCACTTCAACAGTTATAAAATGCTTCTTCTATAGGAAGAGCACTATTGCTCATTGTTAACATGTGTAAATGATTGTGTATAAAGTAAACACTGAGGAGTCGTGATGTGTCTGTCACCTAGTTCACTTTTTAGCTGCTCTTTGCTACAGCAGGGATGGTTGCACTCCATCTGCTTCTGACAACCTCCCGTGATGGAAGCCGATTTCTCCTGGGAAATCTATCCCAAGACTCAAGTTATCTTTACAGTTAAGTGTTCTCCTGTTACCTAATCTCGATCTTGCTGCTGCCATTTGAACCCATTCATTACTGCTCACCCTATCTGCTGGGGAGCGTAGGCTTTTGTAGATACAAGAGGTGTCTGCGTTTTTACGAGTGGGTATGCACCGATCAAGTGTGTTGGGTGGTTTTCATTGTAAGAAGCAGTCTGACTGCTTACAGCTTTGCCAAAGCTCAGCTATTTAGGCTAAAGCTTTTCCATGCCAGGCATTTCCCTCAAGCTGTTTTCCACCCCCTGCTTTTTTTTTTTTCCCCTCCTCTTTGCCTTTTTGTTTTAAAATGCAGCCAAAAATCTCAGCTGTTTCTGAGAACGAGGTTAGGGAACGATACCGCTGCGTTATGGCTGAATGGGAGAACTTCGCTGATGGGACTATTTTTGGAAAACTTGAGCGCTCTGATCTGAAATCTGGGAGCAGGGCTGTGACTTCAAGATCAGCCAGCCAGGTACTAACCCCTCCAAAATGACAGCTCTCCCTGGCGGACACCGGTCAGTTGGTCTGGCTCCAGCCTGGGAATCTCAGTTGATACTGAGATGTTTCTTGTGAGAGGTTCAGGACTCATTCTCCTTGTGGATTTTCTGTCCAAAAATGTCTCACCCTGCACAAGCTCAGTTTGGCACTGGACTCACAGTACAGCAAGGTGTGGGAGATCACTACACCTGTGCGCCTTTTTTTCTTCGTTTCTGTTCTCCTACACCACAAATTGTTGAGTCCGCAGGTCAAATTCAAGCAAATTTGAGAGTGGGAGGGAAAGCGGGTTTCAGAAATTCCTTCGAAAGCCTTTAAATTAGGTGGTATGGGTGAAAGGGGAGAATGGAGGTGCAAATCCTGAGGAAACCAGCCTACCTTTGTTTTAAGGCTCCCCAGAGCAGCCTGTGTTTGTGTAGAACATTGTCATTTGTTAACTTCCCTGCGACAGGATCCAACTTTATATTTGAGCCATATTTTTCCTCTTTCAGCTTTCAAGGGTGGGTTTTTTCCCCCCCAAGCAGTTAAGACTGTTCAAAACCTAGGATCTCTGATGAAACCAGATCTGCCTTTGATACACATTAATCATGGCTGGATTATGGGGTTGGAGTAGCCACTGGAATTTCTTTCTGGGGAAACTGGACGTGACCTTTGTTTCTCCTTGTTCTGTGGGTCAGTCTCGAGCTTAACTGGACATCTACAAACGCTGCAGCTGCTAACAGAGACCACAGAGGTGACTGAGAGGTGAAGAGCAACCTCCGCTGCTCTTGTGCGTTGCTTCTTTCGCTGCTGCTGTAGCGTTGGCTCGTAGACATCTGGCTGGTCTCCTTCCTCTTGGTAAGCACAGGCCTGGGCAGAGGGAGCAAAGCACAAAAATGCAGCAAATTACAACACTAAAGACTTGAGGGGAGGGGGAAAATCCACATCTCATAGGAAAATCCTATGGTAGAGCGTGCTGAGGAATCTGTCTTGGGACACAAAGAAGAGAAAGGGGCAGCTGTAAATACACCATTCAACCTGGACATGCAATCCAATCTGCACGGGGAAATTCTTGCGCTCTTACAAAGTTGAGGGAAAGTCTATGAGACTTCATTCTGACCCAGGGTGCGCCCGTTTGGATCAAGGTGGAGGACTGGGGCCATCCCAATTCCTAGGCAGTAAGAACAAATAGCTCCAGCAACAGAGGAGAAGCACGAAAACAAAGTTACTATCAACACCTTGCCTCTTTGAAATCCCTTCCAAATTCTCAAAGGATAAGATCAATGCGAACAAAAACAATAACAGCACTGTATTAAAAGAAGGTGAAAAGGCAGCTCCCTCAGCAGCACACACCCAAGAAATGGGCTTCTCTTTGCTTTCTCGGAGCTGCCATGAGGCAGGCAGAGTTCGGCAGCACCCCAAAGCAGCAGCCAGGTATTTTTATATTTATTTTAACTTTGTGAGCTCCATAATGAGAGCAGCGGTCGGCACCCCCTGTGCCAGAGCGCTCCAAACCTGCCCGCGATGGAATGTGCTGATAAAGAGGAATATTTCCTTGCGGACTTGGTTTGAGACACAAATTTAAATATTGCTAATTTCCAGTATCGGCCCCAGCCAGAGACTTCACCTCTCAGCGATCCACGTGTGAATGGTGGCAGCTCTTCCTAGCCTTCAATGTCTAATTAGACAAGGCGCTTCACGACTTTGTCTCTCAGTCTCTGTGTTCGCCTAAACGGAGCACTAGTTTCTCTGAAAGCACAATAAAACAGCCACGGATCCATTTGTCATGATGCGACGTGGCAGCCTGGTGTGTTAGGCATAGGGAAATGTAAATTTTTGTTGCGTTTAGTGTGTAACAAGACAGCAGAACTCTGCTCAGTTCTGAAACGCAACTCTCCCCTTGAAAATGAAATTAAGTCTTTAACTAAGAACAAGAGTTTTAGAATCATCTCACGGTTTGAAAGGCAACATATTGAAGCAAATTTAAAGTTGGGGGTGTGTTGTAAGGATGGATAAAGTGTGAGTGACCACAGAGGTCAGAGGACTGAATGGCAGTGGAAAAACTTTAACTTATAGTATCTTCAGGAAAACTTTCTAGAAACAGAACAGGGGATTTTAACAAAATTCTCCTTAAGATTAATGCGAGTTGTGCTGATAAATCCTCTGGAGTTGTTCAACTCTTCTAAACAAATACGGAATTTTGGAAGGAGAGATTTTTTTTGTGTGTGCATAAACTACTTTGTTTCCCACCAGCAAAACACTTTTGACTAAGATGAGCCTGTGGCAAATCTCCCCTCCTGTGAAGTTTACTGCTATTTTTATTTCAGTTGGGCAAAGTCTTAAAATCCTTGATTACGGCTGGGAGTTCATTTCTGCTTTAACCAGAGAGAAGGTAAAAAAGCTTCATAAATGCAATTGCTTTCCACTGCTGGATCTACAAAAGGAAAGAATTATAGCTCAAAGCATACAAGAATAATATCTTTTGAATCTGAAGAGTCACTTGGACATTATCTGTACCGAGACTGAATCACCTCTAACAGTTGTACTGAGTATAATCAAAAGTATAACAGACTATAACACAGCTTGCTCAGTGATAAACATTCACATGTGAAACAAGAACAGGGCTTTGAGTCACCCTCTGTTTAGCTTTCTCCCCCATCATCTCCAGTCCAACCCATGAAGAGCTATCCCTGCAAGTGCTGCTCGTGCAGGAACAAGAAGGGATGGCTGCAGGACCAGATACTTGTGCTGTCCTGCGCACACGAGCTCCTCTCTCACATCAGCCACCAACTTAGTTTGCGTCAACCAATTTCTTGCAGTGCTGTGTAAGCTAACAGGAGGGGAGAAAACCAAACCAAACCAAACCCAACCCTGAAGATTGGAAACAGAAGAGGAGCAAATATAGTTAATCCAGAGATGATGTTGCATCTAGCTTATCAGGTAGAGACTTGGCTGGTGGAGGCTACTAGAGCATGTGCATGTTTTCGCTGTTTCTTAGAAAGGCTCTCTGCTTGTGACCACTTAGTGTCACCGTGTGGAAGAAAACCTCAGATATCCTGGGTGGGCAACTTCATGTCCGCTCTGAGCTGCCAGAGTACTGCAGCTGGCTTGTGCTGGGCCTGAGGAACTGAGGAACTGAAACTGGCTGTATCGTCCATTCTCATGTTGCTTCCTGGAAGCCCTTGAGATCTGAAAATCTGCAGGGACTTCTAGAACAGCTACGAGATTACAGATCTTGTCCGGCCCTTTTATGTCTTCTTGTGCTTAATGTTTTTCCAAATGTGTAAAAGGCTCTCTACCAGAGCATAGAGCCCCCAAACCCATGCATATACTTTTGCAGAAGTTTTTAATGGATTAAGAAATGCAATGTAATGAGACAGTGTGGCTGACAGCAGCAGCACAGTAGATAATACACAGAAAAAGCTATGCCTGGACAACATGCAGTTGAGTGCCATTAGTATTGTCCGTATGCCGATAGCAGCATCTTCAGAACTTATTTCACAAAGGCAGTTTTTAAACACTTCCTTTTATGTATGTAGGCTAGGGTGAGTCATGCCTTGTGCTCAGTTAAACTTTCTCCCCGTTGCTCAACATCGGGGATAATGACAGTGCCTGGCTTTTTAGACAGAGATATCGAGATCTTCATCTGGAGATCTCAAGCCATTTGCCAGGTGGGGGAATTGAGGCATGAGAGGTGAAGCGATATGCCCAAAGTCACTCAGCAGGCCACAGGCAAGGCTGGAAGAAGCACCCAGTCCTGCCCTCTGCTCACCAGACAATGGAGACTCTGAGTTCAGATAATATTTCTTTTCACAGTTTGTTCTGCGATTGGTAAAATGAAAAAAAAAAGGAGTTTTAATATAAAAGCTGCATTGTTGCATTGGCAAGACATGTCTAGATAGCACAGAATCATAGAAATGTATGCCTACTTTGCTCATCATCACCGTTCCCAATAACCAGTATGAAAGTCAAGTAGCCGCCTGGGATAATCTGGTGTAGTTCTCTAATTGTGTAGTTCAGCCTCCGTTGCACCATTGGAGGAATAATTGGTTCTGATGTTCTCGAGTTTCATTTCATGTTGGTTTCTAGAAAAGCATCTGTATTCCCCTGGTTAATTGAAAGAATTTAAACAGATTTTCAATTCATTATAATGCTGTGTTTTCCTAAGACAGTGCGGAGCTCGATGATCAGAGGCTGCCTTCACTACACCAGGCTCACGTACCTGGTATCACGCTGTACTTCCATAGCTGCACGTCCCTGATCTCCTTAGGATTAGTTGCTGGCATGCAGGTGTCAGAAGAGTGTATTCAGGTGGATGTCCCAGGCTGTGCAAGCCATGCTTTGGTGGGAGATGCCGCACATGTATGTTATTGAAACAAAGGCTATTTCTTTGTGAAACACGCTGTTAAACTGCTACTGCTCCAAACCAGAAATAACCCATCGTGTCCAAATCACTGGCTTTTCATTTAGGCCTGCTCATGAAGGCTTAGGTCTCTTGTTGCACAGTGGTAGTGACTCAGGTGGAAGCAGAGGTGGGAATGCCGCTGCTCCCATGCTAGGCTCACGGTGACTAAGGTGCTCGCTGCGAAGGCTGGGAATTCGGGCTTCAACAGCTTCAGCGTGGGAAGGGTCTCCTCTGTTCTGGCTGAGGACCCCGAAGGCTTGGGAACAACATAGGCAGGCAGGAGTCCTGTTCTGATAAGGGAGACTCCCATTCATTTACTCCAAGTAGCACCTGCAGGCATCTTCTTTTAGGAAAAGGCTTCCAGCTTTGGTATTTGGTGTCAACAGATGCATCCCTCTCGTAGCCTGGTTGGGAGAAAAGAGAGATCAGGTCTGCTTCCTCCCTCCTGCCTGCCGTGCTTAGCACTTCTTAACCGGTAGGCAGCTTCCCACTCAATGCAAAATTAGATCATTTTGTTTAACTGCTGTGGTACGGCTCTTATCTCTCCTTGTGTGCTATGTTAGATGCTTTGATACCAACTTTGGACTTAGCCAAGTCCTGAAAGCTGCATGTTGTCGCGTCTGGAGTCCCTACATCCATCTCTGCATAAAGGGCTTCCACAGACATGAACTGACTCCGATAGCTCATGGCCCTCTGCGTTGCCAATATCCCTTATTAGGGTTGTTTTGGGAGTCCTGAGATAAGATAAATCTTTATGCTGATGTATGCAGGCTAGACACGAAAGGCTGCTCTGGAGGTGAGGGAGAGCATTTTAGGATGGTTTCTGCATGTGACTGTGGGTCCATGAACCCATCAGCAATACCCCACATCACTGGTGGGACGACTGAATTCAGTGAGGATATTCTGGTCGGGAGCATCAATTGTAGTAGCAGGGAAATAAAATATAGTTTGGGGGAAAGAAGTCAATTCATCTGCTCGATTTCTCCCCCTCTCCCTGAATTTTGTAGAACCCATAAGCATAGACCTTGCGTAAGTGGATTGCATTTCGCACCTAATGTGCATAATTATATCTTGCAAACAGTTTATTAATGGATCTATAATCATAGTGTAGCTTGTATATACATAACACCGATGTTTGATTATGCTGCAGCTGCCATAGATCAATAGATACCCAGGAGTCTTGCTTATTAGTGTCTCACATGCGTGCAGCCTAGAGAACAGTATCACATCGGTGCCATGCGGTTGTTCATCACATACTGCTACCTAGGGGAAACCAGAGGGTTTAAAGACGTGGTGAAGGGTTATAGGCAGAAGAGTATACAGGACTTGTCACTCGAAGAAAGCTCCCTTTCTCAAAAAGATCCCACCTGTAAATCTTGAAGTGGTATGCTGTCTCAATTACCCACGCACAGTAAACACGTTAGATCTTATTTTGGAAAGGGGTCTGTTCTGAGAAATGGCTCTGCACGCAGAATGCCTACAGGCCAGACCATTTCTGTTTTCTGAAGGTGCCTCACCCGGAGGCCTGACGAACAGCTTAAGTTCTCATGAATCAACAGGCCAAGGATTTGCAGACCCAGGTAAGTGTACTAACGGTTGAGCGGCCCAAACCATACCGAGAGGGTTTGCAGAGGTATCGCTGAGACGCCTTTAGGAAGCAGTTGCGTTTGGTTATGCACAAGGAAAAAGGTTCTTGCTCATTTCGGTGCGTCGANAAAAGCACAAAAAAAAAAAAAAATATGTGCGGTGAGCTGCAGAATTCCCACGAGTTTGTATCCCACCTCCAACACGATAACCTCAGCTCTCCCTCTCATGTCCCCCAGCTACCACCTGCGAAGCTGCTTCTGATCTGTGTTGACTGTCTGGCCGGTGGCCAGCGACTCTGGCCAAACAGGGTAAATAACCGTGGAAATTATGCGGTAGCCTTTCTTGCAGCGAAGACATTAGTTTGTGTGCCTCTCCCCTGTCTAGCTAGGAAAAACAACAACACCAAAAAAAAGTAGGAACTTCTCTGTCTTTAAGACCTCAGTGGCCTTATTAAGGTTTGGGGGCTGCGCGGGGTAGAGAGGGGAAGAGCTGGTCTAATTTTATAAGCTTCCCTTGATGAGAAAACAGGCCTAAAATAATTGTTTTCTCCCAGTTGTATCTGTTATAATATAAAGGAATCAGTTTCCTTCACTAAGGAGGTATTCTTCAGAGCAGTTCTTTTTTTGTTTTGTTTTTTTTTTTGTGTGTGTGTGTGTCAGCTTAGTGTGAAGAAACTGGATTAATTCAGAAGAATAATATGATACTGTGCCACTGTTTTCCATCTCGCCCCTTCCAGCTATCCTGTTTCTGCATCAGACCAACCAAGGCAACAAACAGAGGCAGTGCCCGACCTGTTACAGACTTTCCGATAATACTGACTCACTTTATTTAAAACAAAACCCTTTGCAGTGGGAGAGATGAAAACTCCAGGAAGACAAACGTTAAACAAAGAGCTGCCGGGAGGAAAGCGGTCAAATTTGATGTTGTTTCCATAGTCTTGAAAAATATACGCCAAGGTCAAAAGCCCGAACTTGCTAAGTGATTATGTCTCCCGTTTCTTATTTTAGGGCTTTACAACCACTCATCTTGCTTTTGACCTTGGTTATTTTTTAATTTCTTTTTTTTTTTTTTGCAAATTGTTATTTGGAAGAAGGGAAGTTTGGGGCGGTGAGAAGGTGGGAACTGGGCGATGTACTCACAAGTAGTGAAAGATTATTGGAGGTTAAGAGAGCAGATTTCTACCTTATGAACTTGGCAGTTCTCCTGCAGGTCTGCGCTCTTGGTATTGATCTTGCTGTAAGATGAATAGTGATATGGATTTTTTTTTTAAAAAAAGTCTTATTTTGGGGCCTTTAAATGTGCCTGACATTCATGAGAATTTCGCTTAAGGGTTGGTATTAATCTAAATGAATCAAGAGAATATACAAGATTTTTATGTCTTCAATCTGTGTATTTTCTTTTCAGATTTGGTTATTATTGAAGAAAGCTTTAAAAACAGTTCTTTTAGTGCTTTGAACTTCTGAATTTACACATGTATCTGCGTTACAGTAACATACCAAAAATGGGAAGATACAGCTTAAACACATACGGGGTTACTGCCTAAAGCTGCAGTTCACAAATGTGTTAAACTTCTCTTAGAATATTTTCTACGTTTAGAAAGAAAACTTCCACAGTTTTTTTACGAAGTCTGTATACAATTAGTTAAGGGATACAGACACTTCCCTCATTTTTTTATTAATTTGCTCGTACTTGAT
Source organism: Anarhynchus alexandrinus (assembly GCA_008711295.1). NCBI lineage: Eukaryota > Metazoa > Chordata > Aves > Charadriiformes > Charadriidae > Anarhynchus > Anarhynchus alexandrinus. Next base: position 402,063 of record VUYV01000396.1, read on the forward strand.
TCAAATCATGCCTTCTGGCTAACCTTAGCATTGCCCTCTTCCAATTTGCATGAGTACATGTAAAGTTAAGATTGTAAGACTGAGAGATTAGAAAACCTCATTTCTTTATCAAAAGATCTAATACGCTCTAATATTTTTTACGTTGGCAATAGGTATCGCAATACCCAACTGCTTTTTGGCATGTGCAGCGATCCTTACGACGCTCCCGAGCTGCTAAAAACCCCGGGGGAGCAGTCGTAGGGAAAAAAAACGATGAAGCTACGTATGGAAAAATGGATTTAGGGGCAGGTGATGTATGTCCTGCTGCGCTCCTTGATTGAATTAGCTCCTGTAGAACGCCTGTTTGTGAGGATGAAGAATCAGGAGTTCAGGCTGCTGTCTCGGTGCTGTGCTTTTAGCACGTTAAGTGAACTTTTTAAGTGAACTGAAGCACTGGGGTTTGGGGGAGGTGGGTGGGTTTATTTTTGCTGTAGGTTGACACCGAGATTTGGGGGAGGCCGAGCAGCAACGCTGCAGGTTCTGGAGCGGCGGGTGTTGGACTCGATGGTCTTTAAGGTCTCTTCCGACCCAAGTGGTTCCACGACTCCATGACCCCGCTCCCCTCGGGCACAGCCCCCCCCCCGCCTGCGGCCTGTGCGGGGCGGCCTCCCCACGGCTCTGGGGTCCCAGCCGCGGCGGGTGGAGGGTGCTTGGCCGACGGACACACACACACACCACCCCCGGGACCGTTTGGGCCGGGCCAGGCCTTTTGGGTGAGCCGCGGGCCGGCGCCAGCCCGCCCTGGCCGTGAGGGGAGCCGGTGCGACGCCATCCCTCGCCCCTTCTCCCACCCCCAGCAGGTGCAGGGGGCGGCCCGGCCCAGCCCGCCCCTCTGAGGGGACATGGCCCCGGGGAGCGGGGAACCGCCGGGCTGGGAGCAGGAAGCCGGAAACCATCGAGACGAGCCGCCTTACCGGCGGTGGGGGGAGAGCGGCGAGGCGGGGGGGGGACGACAGCGGCCCCTCAGCCCAGCGGGGTGAGTCACCGCCCGCCTGTGAGGGGGGGGAGTGAGTCAGTCTGTCAGTCAGTGTGTGTGTCTGTCCCCCTCCCTCCTTCCCCTCACCTCAGCCCGCTTCCCGCCTGGGCGGGAGGCGCGGCGGCGCATGCGCGGCGGAGTTGTGAATGGTGCGGCTGTTCGGCCGGAGTTTACGAGCCGGGGAGGAAGTCGTGAGGGGAGGGAAGAAGGGAGGGAGGCAGAGAGAGGGGCGGACGGGGGGGCGGCGGCGTTAGCGCCAGCTCCGGCGGCGGGAGGAGGAGGAGAAGGAGGGAAGGCGGGAGGGAGGGAAGGGGGGCGCCGCCGGCGGGGGCTAACAAAGGGCGAGGCGAGCGCTGGGGCTGGGACAGCGCGGGGAGGGAGGGCAGGCGGCGGCCCCACCACCATGCCGCGGGTCGTCCCCGACCAGCGGAGCAAGTTCGAGAACGAGGAGTTCTTCAGGAAGCTGAGCCGCGAGTGCGAGGTGAGGCGGCGGA
>VUYV01000396.1:403924-415868 GCA_008711295.1 Anarhynchus alexandrinus
CGGCGGGAAGTTGTCCTGAAAAGGGGGGGGGGGAAGAAATGACATGAGAGGCCGAGGGACAGGAGGCTTTAGGTGAAAAGGCAGCAGCGCTTTCCCCTGAAGAACAGCGCTTTTTCGGTAAAAGGTGTCCGCTGGCGCTGCCTTGGCCAGAGCGCTGGCAGCGGCGCCGGCCCGGTCGGGGCGAACGGGGGGCGGCGGGGGGCGAGGAGAAGGCGGGGGGCGAGGAGAAGCTGTGGGAGCCCGCAGAGCCCCCGCCAGCGCCCACTGCCCGTACCCACCGTCCCTGGGCACGGCTCACAGCTGGGAGCCGCTCGTTTCAATATTCTGCTGCTTTTTTTTTCCTTTTTTTTATTTTTTTTCGGAAATAGTAGTTTTCCGAAATGAGTAAAATCGTTCAGAAAGACGGTAGCGAAAAGTCACAAATGAGCCATTTGGTGTGTCTGTGAACTGAACCAAATGCTTTTAAAATCCGGCTTTGAAACTCGCAACTTCAGCCCCGTTTTTCTCATTCATTAAGGTTAGTTAGAGACTACTCTCTCCTTCTGAATTAAGAAGTGAGATGAAGTATGGCTCGGAGCGGTCGAGAACTGACTAGTTATTTCCTGGTTTGATTTCTGCTATACGTCCCTTGTATAGGATCAGTATCTCACAGCGTTGTTGTCAAGTTCTTAACTTCGCTGTTCTTCAAATGCAGAAGTAACCTCTTTTTCATTTACAGTATATAATGAAAGGCGAGGTAAAAATTCCCTTCCCATAGAAAATAACCCCTACTTTCACCAGGTCTGGTTTATGATGATTCTTTAATTTCATGCGGTACAGATACTGCTAGTCAGTTCACAATGAAATTATTCTCATGCACAATGAAATTACTCTTATGCACATCCAAACAAATATAATTGAATACCAGTTACTGCAACTGATCTTGTTCATTTGCATTTGTGAGTGAAAGGATATATGCTCAAGTGCGTGGTTATCTTTTCCTAACTTTATTTTAGCTGAATCTTATCCCTCCTTGTTATCTGTGGTCTTAGAACCTGCAGTACTGTTTTGTGAGAGGCCCCCTGTAGTCAGTCTCTTCATTTTGCTTTTTTTTTTTTCCACATTCATTTTCCATTGTACATGTTTGCTTCCTTTAAAAAGTCACCAGGGAAACAATGGGTAGGTAAGGGAAACATAGTTTGCTAGCATTTGAAGTTCCTGAACAGGTGAAAGTGCATAGTGTACCTGAGTCCTTCCCTAAAAAAAAAAAAAAAGATACGTAGCTTATAAACTAGCTTTCTAATGCAGCCTGTGCGGTTATTTATATAAATGGGAAATCACTGTAGTTTCACCTTTGTACTTCTAAGCTTGCTGCTGTCTTTCTCTGCCAGAACTTCATCTTCTGTAAGCAACCAGTGATGCCTGTTCTATGCATTTTTACTTCTACTTAATTGTAAAACAGCCTCTAAATTTCTTGATCTGAAACATCTGGTTTTGTTTTGTGAACAGGGCACAAGTAGTCAGGTTTATTTAGAAATGTAGTGTGTGTAATGACTGATGTTAAAAAGAGCTAGCAATTTTACTATTTTTTTTTTAAGTCTTGAATGTTTTTCCAGACGTCAAGGATTTATTCTTTTATCTCCAAAGGGAGCTTCTGCAAATGACCTTACATATTTTTAAGCAGGCAAAAAAATGCAGAGAACAGCTTAGGGATTTAATGTAGAACTGGTAGCAAGTTGTTGGTTACTTCTGTCGAATGACTCTTGATTGAATAAAGAAAATAATTACCAGTGTTACTAGGGAAGTAACTGTGAAATATTAAATGAGATTCGGGTTTACTGGTATTGCTTTAATAACTTGAAAATAACTTTATATGTCCAGTTTCTTTTGGGAGACTTCCTAACAACTTATTTGTTTGGAAGGTGCTTGTATTTATGTTGTCTACATGTGGGTCAGGTCACTCTTGTACTACCTCATAAGCTTTTTGCAAATTTTGAGGCATATGTGTATGACAGCATTTCAGACTGAACTTTAAAAGGCTCTGTATAGAAAATTCTACTTTTCTTACTTTCAAGTTTAAGATCAAACTAGTGGTGTGATTATTTATTTTTTAGTTTTTTAAAAATTTGCTTGTTACTAGAAGAAAATTGTTAGGTTTGGTGTAGTCCTGTGTGGTTTCTAGTGAGACTGTTCCCGAGTTTTTCAGTATTGACCTATGATTTTGATTTGAGAAGCACATGGTTATTTTAATTGGGTGGTTTTATCTGTTCAAAGGGAGGGAACAGGCTTCAAAAATCCAGAGAAGAGATATCTACATAGCTTTTAATAGCCTATGGTTTAAATGTTGCCTGCATGACTCCATGAGGATGTGGGAATCTGTGTACTTTCGTTTTCTTCTTGTCTCTGATAATTTTCCCATGTTTTTTCATGGCCTTCTAGCACAAGTTGGGGAGTGGAAGCAGGGAGGCACGGGCACTTCGCTGCCTGCCTCGGTTTCCCAGAAAGCAAGTCTGGTACTTCTGACGCATTATCCTTGGGGACCGCACAAACTGGCGTGGTCCGGAGGGCTGCAGTGGTCAGCTGGGTTACACTCAAAGATCTCACTCCTTGGCATTTTGGTTTAAGTGTATAAATTCCGGAGCATAAACCACGTATTTGCTAAAGATGCTCAGAGGAAGGAAGGCAGTTCTTGAACAGAACGAGTGGTGATGACTTACGAGTCAAAAATACTTGGACAATAGGTATCATTTTTTTGTTGGTATGTAAATTGGATCACTTAGAAAAGCAATGGGATCATACAAGCTAGTCAGCCTGGTACTGATGATCTGCAGCCCCGCAGTTTTGATGCTTCCTATTTGTGCAAGTGTTTCCTCGATGAAGCTTCTATTACATCGACTGAATTGTTTGTCTTTGCATATTGTAGGGCAAACAAATACCAATGTACCAATGCAGTATCCCCCCCCAGTATTAGTGGGACCGATTTGTCAATTTTACTGACATTGAAAACGTGATTAACAGAAGACTTTAAAAAAAAAAAAGAAAAATCTGCTTTTAAGGATAGTCTGGCTTGGAACCTGGTTGCAAAGTATTAGTCTCCCTTGGTGGAGGGGAAAAAGTCAAGACAAAGCACTTCTACTTTCAAAATGGGAGGTATTAATCCTGTGACAGACAGCGTTGCAGTACATGGCCGGAACTATCTTAAATAACATGTAGAGCTATTGTGTCATTGGTGGCAGTACAGTTATACCATAAAGTTGCTGAATTGTGTTGCTTGAAAGAAAGCTGCTTGTCAGGAAATTCAAACTATTAGAATAGTATTTGTATAGTTTTTAAAAAAACCTGTATTCTGGATTAATGACCATTTAAATCTAAGTGATCACAGTAAACAATACAGTTATTTGAATGCAACAAATCACGTTTAACCTTGGGAATTTGAGTAGAGAGATATTCTGGGAGCATGTTTGAGTATTCGCATGCTTACAGGACACACTCATGTGTACCAGAGAAGGGTATAAATACTGTGAATCCAAATTAAAAAAATAATTTTTTAATTTTGTGTCTAGAAATTGACATGCTTTTCATGGCTTGGAGTTGATAAGATATACAAATAAATGCAGAGAGTTCATAAAGAAAACTGCATCTTATTTTCATTTGAAATCATAGAAAATTATTTACTTGAAAGCAACATGAGCTTTTTCGAATATGGTTAAGTCAGTCCCCTTAATGATTTTACAAAGGGCTGCAGCTGAGAAAAATTCCTACGGTTGCCTATTCTCACTGACACAGCATCTGCTGATTTGGATTTCACTGGTGTCTTAATGTGGCAAGAGGACTTTGTCCTGTGAAGTTTAATTTTGCTGTATATCGATGCTGCTTGCCTGTAGATGATAAAATAGGAATATTTACATTTCAGTTCATTTAAGGCTATTTAGGTACAAGTAGATTGTGAAAGGAAATGAGTCCTTTTCTTTCAAAAAAAGTTGTCCCTAGTAACAGGTCTCAGGAGTTCGTTTTCCTTCAGCCGTACTTCTTTTAGAGATATGCAAGCTCTTTAAAAAGCATGGGCGATTTTTCTGTTGCAGGTACTGAGTTGGTGCAGGGTATCCAGGCAGAACTGAAAGGACAGATTCTAATGTCAGCAAAACTGATTTGAAAGAAGTATTGATTCCATGTTGTATTTTATATCTGAAGCAGCCAATGGCAAATGTTGTCAAAATGGAATCAGATGTTTGTAACTTAATACTTAAGAAAAATGATGAGTGCATGTTTTTGACTTTAAGTATTCTCTATGCTGCCTGGCTTAAGACATAAACTGATGTAAAAATAAATGACTGCCTGCATAATTTATGTAATGTCTTGCTCCCTGATCCTGTTTGTATTGATTTTTCTAAAAGGCTTTTGTGGCCACAGGAACCAATCTGTCTCTCCAGTTTTTTCCGGCCAGCTGGCAGGGGGAGCAGCGACAGACACCGACCCGGGAATATGTCGACTTTGAAAGAGAAGGAGGCAAGGTAAGAAGGAAATTGTTGCCACTGAAAGAAATTTTTGTGTTGTGCTTATCATCTTATTAGTGTGGACCGCATGTACGATGCAAAATTACTAATATTTCACATCTTGGTGCGTGTAGGTAGTCGCATGAGTACAGTTGAAAGCTGGCAGGATAAAATCTGGTATGGCCTTGTTTTAAAGCGTGTTAAGATTTCTGGAGGGAAACACGTGGGCTGTACTGGTGACTTTTTATTAACTCGAAGAACACAACTTTATTTCTCCTGTCATGCTGTGATGATATTTTGGGGAACTACTTAAATTTGGTGTTGAGTAGGTGCTTCTAAAATGGTTCAGAAATCAGACTTTGGCTGATGAATTGTGGCAGACTAATAAAAATTTGCACTGTGAACAGGTTACTTCGTGGGGTCTTAGGTTGCCAGTTGATACAGCAAACATTCAGTGTGCTGCTTGGTGGAATGAAGCTTTTTTTCTCAGTTTTACCGTGCGCTATAATACAGAAGAAGCATCGCTTTCAGAATTGATTTCTGAATATTTTTTTTTTCTGAGGAGGTTGTCCCATAAGCTGATATCGAAAGCTAGAATTCCCTAATGACAGTGATGGTTACTGTGAAGCTGTGTTAGATTTAAAGTCTGAAACCTTGCTTAGTCTCATCAGAATAAAGTTACTGAAATCATTTACAGCTGGTTTTGTTTTACAGGAAAAACATACCTTTAAAATGTAGATGCTGTCTCTTATCTGTAGGTGCTTTGGGACTGATCCAAAAATAACTGAATTCAGTAGGAGACTTTTCTGCAGACCTCAGTAGGTTTGGACCACCACTTAAGCCCTCATAACCTTCTGTTTCAGGCTAATTTCTGTATAACTTTTGTAGTCTATTAAAAAAATAATCTTTAAAGTAAAAAATTCTTGCTTTTGCCTAGATTTTTTTACCCACTCTCATAACAAGTAACAGCTAATGCTACGAAACCTACCAGGCTGGAGGAAATATTTGAAGCATATTCAAGTTTAAAGGCATATTGGGTCTTTTAAATGCTGCTAGGTAGAAGATAAATATTTCCTATAGTGGGAAAAGTTGATGGGAAGAAAAAAAAAAATTCCTGAGGGCAGATATGGTATTTGGAATTCAATTTAATGAGTTTTTTTTGAAAAAATATTGTTTTCCATTTAGTCCTGTGAGGCTTGCAGAAGTTTGACAAATTGGGGGAGGAGGAGTGAAGTTGGCTATGCTGGGTACTGACTGCTTTGCTAAGGAAACTGAATTGAATCTGGCTCTTATTGAAAAATATTGATTCTGGCTCACAATTGAATGAGGAATTTTTCTTGTAATGTGTAAGAAGACTGAAGTCTCTTTTCTTGCCAGTTCAAAACTAATTTTATTTACTCCTATGATTTTTTTTTAACTTTGTTTTCTCTGAATGAATTCTTAAAGTACTGAACTACTTCATCCATTTTCTTGTGTTGTCTTAATCACGTAAGAGCGTGGTGGGTATGCTGTGTATTAAAATAGAACATGAGCCTCATTAGTGAATGCCACTCCCTGTTTTATGTGTGTTTACAGTAAATTCTAGAGTGCTTCACTAAAATGTTTAGAAGAATTCATCTGAATGAGGCTAGAGGTGGACAAACTAATAAATGGGAACAGTGTTATGCTCTAGTATGAACAAATCACAAATTCACCGTTGTAATCAAGCTTTAGTAGCGTAAATCACATGCAAATGCAGGCTTGCTCTGCACAGAATTAAACTTGTCTGAAAGTAAGCCACTCCCGTAACTTCAGAAGAGGAGTAAGCAGAATGGGAGAGCGTTTCCTACGTTATCAACAGAAACACTTAAGTGTTTCACAGGAATTGTCTGAGATTTTGTCCTCTGTAGATTTTTGTCGTTTGGTTTTACTAAGAATTTCTTTCATAGGCTTCAGCAGTCTCTTAACACCATGTGATTTTTGTAGCTCTGTGCAACATTGTTTTATGAGCTTTGATTCTTGAGGCGGTGCATAATGTGTGTTTGTTCATCACTGGATTTAAGCCAGCAAGGCATGTTTTTAATTATATGAATAAAAAAAGGCTATGGGGGGAGCTGTCAGTTAATTATTATTTTAGGCATTAGTTTGAGATCTAAAATGTAGATAAACTTACCAACACTAGAATATTTTTATTCTGGAATTCTGCTTCAGTGTTTGGTTGAGCGAGTGATGGCCCAAAATAGTTTATCCAGAGCTGAAGTATGTCACTGTTGTGCCTAAGCAGTTTTGTACACAGATTGACAAAGCATCTGCTAGAATTGCTCCTTAAATGATTGAATTTTAGAAAGAACAACACCCTTGTGAATCCATGTGAAAGTTGTGATTCTGTGAATATCTGCTTCATAGGCTTGAAGTTTTTTATTCTGGTGTTTCTTAACTGAGGGTTTTTTCGTACGCTTAATTTGCCTTCTAATTTGATGCATCTGATGTTCACAATGGGTGGGAAGGCCTCTGGTGGATATCCAGTCTTCATTAATTCAAGAATCGGATAGCTAAGTGTTCACTTAATGTTTCTACTCATTTTAAACTCAAGCTTAACATTTTTTTTGAGATGGTTTTAACATTCTGTGCGGTCCTTGACCTGTAGCAAATTTAATTGTGTATTTGAGCAATTTTTCAGGTTTGTCATAGCAAAAGAAAAAGTAGCACTAAAAATAGGTCCCTAGATTGTAAAAATCATTGAACATTGTATTTCATTTTGATTGGGGCAGGGGATGTGGCGCATCAAACTCACTTTGTTCTGTTTCTGGGTATCTGAACCATACCAAGGCTTCCTGATCCTCGGTGTTGCCAGCTAATATCCTTTTTTGTTTGGATTTTCTTTTTTCCTTTTTAAAGAATAAATGAATAGATATTGTTAAGAAATTCAGGGGCAGACAGTGTACTAGTGGAATGTATCGCCTGAAATCTCACATAATTGAACCCTGGAATGAAATAGAGCACTTTGTTTTCACCTTGGTTCTCTGGTCTCATTAATTACTTAGGCTGGTTTTATTGTGCTTAATGAAGTTCTTTAATTTTTACTTCAGTTTTATACCATATGAACCTCAGGCTGAACTGTGTGTGTGTGGACTTCAGTGCTACTTAAAATTAATTTTATTGAAAGTCCCCTTGTTTTGTTGAGGGCTGTGTGATCAACTTTCTTTGCATGATGTATTTTATATACTTCTTAAGGTAAGATGAAATTTCCCTGGTTTTCATTTGTTATTTGAGAAGTTTATGTAGCTCTGGTCTTTCTTACCTGAAAGAACATTAGTTCTCGGATTTTCTTTTTTATTGTTTCAATACCAGTCAGTACACTGATGAAGTGTGTGAAGTTGGTTTACTTCCCCTCCCCTCTATAATGCTATTCTCCATCTCGCTTCTAATGCAGCTTAACTTCCTGTCGGCTGTTCGGCGGCAGCTGCTCATCAACCAGCGCAAGCTTATTTCAGTATGATATGCTGTGAACTCCGCAGCTCTGGAGGAAAGCACATCAGACATGGGTCTAAATTGATTCAGAGTGCATGGTATGCCACATGTGCAATGTAGCTAGGATTTCTACTCATCGCACTGTTAGCTTTTGTTCTAGCCATAACTAAAGTTTACCAGACTTCAGTGTTAATCCTGAAGATGCTGAGTTGCTACTCGTGAATTATTTTGTCCTAACTAGGAAATTTTACTTGGCTATAAGTTGATGTTGAGTGCTTGGATGAATCTAAACAACTTAACATCTCTTTGTGCTGCAGACATTCCAGCAGTTACAGAAATGTAATGAGAAAGAAAGGTGCTGTATTTTAATAAAAACTATATTTAAATCGCACCCAACAGCACCAGTTTTCCAGTTGTGTCCTCTCTTCTCACTCGAGTTTTGATAGGTAAGACTTGTCCCCAAATCAACTTTTTCTTTTCTGACTTTAGCATTAAAATTTCGTAGATTATTGGGATGGTGTATTGGCTGCTCCATTTTCTGGGCAAATGCAATTTCCAGTCAAATGGATCACAGTGTACGCAGTGGAATTTGCTTGGAAAGCAAAAGGCTTAGCTTATGAGAAATATCTGAATATCAGTGCTAACCTGAATTGAATCAGAAGTTTTACTGTCTTTGGTCCCCACCACTCTCTGAAGAATTTAGATGAAACATTAAGTCATTCAAACAAAGTTGGAGTAGCAGCTTTCTTTAGGTATGCTTACTTTTAAAAAAATTGGTAAGGGTGTGTGGGAAACTGGTTTACAGTTTCAGCTCTCATTTTACCCTCACTGTAGTGCTAAAGGGCCATATTCCTTAAGTTCCTATTTTTCCAGTCCAGCAGTATTTGGGGTTTTTGCATTGTCATCATCTAAAACGTTCTCACAGTTAGCAGTTACTTGTATGTGTTCCTTGCAGTCCACTGAGTCTCTGGACAAAAAGGATTTGAGTTTAATTTTTCTCCAGATAGTGGGAAAGGATGCCTGATGTTAGGGATTTAGGAAAAAAAAGTAGTATGCTAGAGCCATAATATTAATTAAAGATCATACTGTGGCATACCACCACATAGGGCAAACTATCTCAGCCATGAGATCCATGTGGTCTTAACGGTTATCAAGACTTCATCCTTTTGTCTGTGGTAATTTAATGCTCTTTTGAATTATTGTGAAGGTCTCTGTTTAAAGCACTTCAGGAGACAGTGCTACAACCCTGAAGACTTGGCCATCGCCTAACAAAAGTTCACAGAGTTTTTTGGTGGTGGTGGAGGCATATGGGCATGTAAGGTGTAACTTAGTTAAAAAATAAGCAAATGTCAACTTTTAAGGGGTATCTTGACATTCTTTGTGGATGTCTCTTAATATGTGAGGGCACCTAGTGAGGGCATTTTGTTTCCCAGGAGGTGTCCTGCTTATAAACATTTTCCCCTGCGGAACAGCCTTGTTGCTTCCAGGTCTGAAGTCGAGCTGAGGTTTGGTGTGTAGCTCTGTACAGTCCTTGACGGATTTTTAGCTAGTCCCTTAATGCGCTGGTGGGTTAGCATAACAATATTCTGGGGTCAGATTTTTATCGTGGTTATCTGCTGTTTTCTCCCTTTGTGCTAGCAGAATGATACAGAGGATGCCATGAAGATGCTGCGAGGGCTGGAGCGCCTCTGCTGGGAGGACAGACTGAGAGAGTTGGGGGTGTTCAGCCTGGAGAAGAGAAGGCTCTGGGGAGACCTTAGAGCCCCTTCCAGTCTCTAAAGGGGCTCCAGGAAAGCTGGGGAGGGACTCTTGGTCAGGGAGGGGAGCGATGGGATGAGGGGGAATGGTTTTACACTGAAAGAGGGGAGATTTAGATGAGATATGAGGAAGAAATTCTTTGCTGTGAGGGTGGTGATCCCCTGGCGCAGGTTGCCCAGAGAAGCTGTGTCTGCCCCATCCCTGGAGGTGTTGAAGGCCAGGTTGGACGGGGCTTGGAGCAACCTGGGCTGGTGGGACGTGTCCTTGCCCAGGGCAGGGGGTTGGAATTAGTTGATCTTTAAGGTCCTTCCAACCCAAACCATTCTATGATTCTAATTCCTCTTCTGGCTTAGTTTCAGCTTACTTCAGGAATGTGGAACAGGGAAGGTCTGACTGGTGCCTGTCCTCAGAGTGGGTGCTTTTCCTGAGCACCCTTAAATGACTGTTCGTCCTCCTACTTGGGTCTACCTGATGACCCCACAACCCCAAAACATGGTAGGAAGTGGTAGAGATTCTTGTGTGAAGAGCAGCTGGTGGTCAGTGAAGGCACAACAGCTGCTGAACTGTCTGTGTGCTTGCGCCCTTTGAGGTGCTTTTCCCTGCTTCAGCCAGGGGAAGTGGTGTTGCCCTGATGAAGCCCACATCGCTGTCATTCCTTTTTACCTTTCTCAGGCTTTTTCTGTAAGTTTTAAACAAGAAAGTCAGTGTGTGGTTATTCTCACCGCAGATAAATGGGTTTGGTGGTGTATTCAGTTTGTAAACAGCTTAATTTTTTTTTTCTTGGAGTTGTGTGGTGGGATTCCTGCAAAGGCTTGGTCATTGAGAAGAATCCACTTTCCTGGATGGTCCCCTTGATCAATTTTCATCCAGGATCATCTATATGGTTTGAGTAAAATAATAGTTTTCTATAGATGCTTGTGATTCTAGATTTTATTATTGTGTTTGTGCTTAAGAGTCTTTTATTTAGCAGAGACTGCTCAGTTTCTTTTTTTTTTTTTTCAGGTACATCATTGCTTTGTTTATGCTGCTATACCATTTTTACTTTAGAGGATAGTGAAACTTTTTCTTGTTTGGCCTAGATACTTTGAGGTGTTACTTATTATGATCTGCTATTGCATAGAAGAGAGCTATTTAATTGAAACTGCATTTGAAGGCAGGGTAGTCATAGTGTATCTTTGCTTGTTCAAATTGGGAGATGCCTCTGTCTGCATACAGTTTATACACCATTAACAGTTAGGAACTTGGATTTTGAGAAGAGAAACCTTTAGAGCTCATAGCTTGTTAGGTACATGTTGTCCTGTGAGTTTTGGACAGTTGTTCCTGAAGAGTGATTTATCGTAGGGTGCCCTCCACCACTAGAGCATGAGTCACACCAGGCATCTCTCATGTGACAAGTATCCACAGCCTTTTCCCCATAATCCTTTCACTCCTCCCATCTTCCAAATACTTCTGTTACTGCACACAGCCCTGTTTGTGCATTACGGTGTGTGCAGTGATGATGCCATTTTGAAACACGGCTTATGACCGGTACTAGCAGCACGGCTGTGGGGTTTGTGATGCCTACCTATCAGCCCTCTCTGTGGGTCCTAAGTACTTAGGATCTGCCGTCAGTAAACCTGCTTTTGATCAGTTTTTATTGCATGTTGTAGAAGCAGTTATTCAGTCATATTTTATATATTACCTTGAACTTTTTCCAGTGGTCTAAATGCACCCATTAGGGTTGTATAGACAAGACTTCAAATTTACTCATCCCATCATCATAAAGTTTCCCAGAAGAGGAACAAAACCAGAGTTAGTGAGCTAAATTTTGCATTTGGAAACCAGCTATATGTAAGGACAGATGAGTGCTGCGTGGATGAAAGCAGTACTTGAGATCTCTGCAGCATAGATACTGGAAGAAATCCAGACATTTGGGTTGTTGAATCCTCTTGTTTGTATATCAGTCTCCACTTACTAAGCAAAGTGGTTAAAATTATGCTTCTCTGCTCTTATTATAAATAAATGAGACAAGTAAGAGCATTGCTGTTGAGGATGTCTGTTTCTTTGTGAAAATCACTTAATACTTCATATTAAAAAAAGGAAAAATTCAATAAGATGATGAAACATTTGCTACAAGAAATTGCCATTTTTCTGAAAGTTACTGAAATGTTTCTTCAAGCTTTATTGTCCAAAGCACAAATAACAAAATGAACTAATTAGCTAGCATAATTGCATATTTCATGTTTAACAAGTTGGCCTGGTGAAATGTGTACTGTGACAATAAT
>VUYV01000396.1:415924-440220 GCA_008711295.1 Anarhynchus alexandrinus
ACGGGACGGGGGGAAGAGGACTCTTGCAGAAGACTGCTATTCCAAGAAGATGAGTGCTAATGTAAGGATCATTTTTTGGGGAATAGCTGGTGTTGCAGATATTTTGTCTAAGCAGAAAGCCTATATATTTTCTGTTAGAGTAATGTCTAGAATTGTATGAGAGATCCAAGTTGTAGCTACTTGAGGTGTCTGCAGAACTTCTGCCTTCTTTCTGTATCTTAGATACTTTGCTTAGACAGTTACAGGCAGCAACTCTGTGTTGTGGGACGTCTGGGTTTGCAGCCTCTTTTATCTGTTTGTCTTGGTATAAATATAGAATGTAAAACCTATGGAAGGTGACAGGAGTTCTTAAACCTGGCGTAATTTTTACAGCGAGGGTCATGAAACTTTTTAATTTTCTACTGAAATACAGTGACTGAGGACAAAGCATTTGTCACATTTTTCAAATACTTTTAGGTCTGAAATTTAGGGAAGAAAGCAGCTCTGGAACACTTGATGGGGACTTTTATGTCCTGATGAAATATCTCTTGATGGCAGTTGAGGAGTAGCCAGCATTGTTTGACAAAGCAGGTCAGAGGTGACAAGAAGAAATTTTTAGCTTCCTTGCAGCCAATGTATTCCTTTAAAAAATAAAATAGAATTAAAAAAAAAAAAGGGAAAAGCTTATGTTCTTCAGTGGAGGCAATATTGGACTTTTTTTGGGGAAAAAAAAAAAGAATGCTTAAGAATAGGAAAACTAAGGCAGGAAGGCATCTAGACAAAGTAAAACAACTAAAGTAGTGTATTTTTCTCATGCTACTAAAGAGCATTTGGGGATTTCTTTGTAAAGCTTGTGTGCTTTTCTGATTTTTACTTTTTTTTTTTTAATATATTGTGGGCAAGTATTTTCACTTAGGTAGAGGGGCGGTGGGCAATTGTCTCGTGTCCGGAGGCCTCTAGCTAGGGGAATCAGAGTGCAGGACCCTGCAGTGTGATTGCACAACCTGGTAGCCTGGAGGGTTTCTATTGCAGAAAACTGCCAGGATTTCAGTTGTAGCAAACCAGAACGCTGATGTTTCTGATCACTTCAAAAGGTCTTACAACAGACTGTTCATGAAACACACAGGATGGTACTTTCCTGACAAGGCATTCAGAGAAGTGGTGTGAAATCTTTTCAAGCTCTATTCTGATACCTAGAACTTGAGAATCAGACTTTTGAGGAAGTATAGCTCATGGCAGCTATAGATTTTTTTTTTTGAACTTCAAGAAAATTAATCACTAGGTAGTTTATAGGGAATGAAAACAAATAGCGCATAAGAATTTAAACCCGTTCCCCTCTCCAGTGGATCACACAGTGTTGGTTCTGTCCTTTCCTGGTCTTGTGCTGGGAAAATTCTTGTTGCAATTTGGCTAACCAAAGCTGTATTTATATTATTCACACTCTTTATAACTGTGTTGGGTTTTTTTTCAGGATTTTGCTGTTTGGAGAACTTGTATTAAACATATATCTGAAAGTGCGAATTACTCTTGTTAAAGAAAATGCCCAGCCATTGCTAATGATGTTTCTCTGCAGAAGCTGACAGTTTTCTACAGAATAATTATGAAATGTTATTGGATGATGAAAGCTACGTAGTTGTTACGATATACAAAGGACAAAAAATTACTGGCATTATTTCAAGGCTTGATGCAGCACTGCTTGTTGAATAAATGTTCATGCAGTTTTTCCAGACTTGACTCCTGCTGAAGGGAGAGGCTGGCTAAGTGCTCAAGAACATAATGAAAACCAAAGGGCAGAAGAGGCAACTTTTCTTGCCCCTCTCCTGCTCGGGTCATTTCCTGGGTGTTTTTTATTCGTTGCTTGCCCGTGTTGTCAAAATTGGGTACCTTCTAGTTGAGGATACTTGCATTACATATTTCAAATTTTCAGTTAAAAAATACAGGTTTAATAAGCTATTTATTTGCACGCAGGTAGCAATGTCAGTTGGCAACGGTGTGTCAATGATATGTTTTAGATAAACCTCTCTTTCTAACCCTCTATTGGAGTTTCTAGTTAAAACTGCTTTTTGTGATGCTATTTTCTGAAAGCTTGAAAAAGAACTAATTTCCCAACCAATTTTGAAATTTCCGTCTGGAAAATATGTTCTGTCAACGTGGCAGAAACCAGTGTGTGTCCCTGTTAGTTAACTGTTTTTGTGAGCGTAAGCATTTGTCAGTTACACACATGCATACTTGCAGCAGCAAAACAGCAGCAGTCTCTTAACAATCTTTTGCTGCAAAAACATTTATTCTTTTTAAATGTTGCAAAAAAAATACGGTCTTTCTTAATGCATGCCATCTCAGGAGAGTAGATTTAAAATCCAGCCGTATTTCTCATGTAGATTCTAGTGGTAAAGATGTACTGATAAAAGACCTTGTAAAGTTTCACAGGGGAAAACCCCGGCGTGTATTTGCCTTTCAGATTATCCTTATATTCTGCTCATTGCATTTTTGTTGATTCTCTAGCTATGTGGTTGGTTTAGTCTTTTTGAAGGCAAATGGAGTGAGTCTGAGCATGAGATGCAGCATTTCGTGTTGGGAGACGTTAGACCTTTTTGTAGTGACACTGCGAAAACAAGAAGCCACCTACTTTTTGCTTTGTATTGGGGTGGTTTTTTTTTTTGGTGGTTTTGGTCAAGTGTATGTTTCCTGCCCGGTCCAACAATTGCAGTATTTTGGAACAATGAACTCTGTCTGGAGGCTTAATTTCTGTGCAGTAACATTTTAGTATTTTTCTCTGCTAACTTCTAAGTATAAGTACTGATCAGTGATCTTAATCCAGGAATAAAATGCTGTAGTCTCAGTAGACTTCAACTACATTTGTTCTGACATCCTTAACACTTCATATCTGTTCTTATAGACTTGGTTTTTAGTGAACTGAAATAGTAACCTGCATAATTTAATGAAACATTGATCTGCTTTCAAAAAGGAGTCATGATTACAGTTGAGCTAACTGCAGAGAAAAAACCTAACAACCAACCAACCAGAAAAACATAAAAATAACAGGTTTTCTAAAAGTGACTTGTAAATTCTGTCTCTCCAGTAAAGTGAGGAAGATTCTTCTGCTATTCTTTTGTTGAAGTTTTAGAAACCAAAACAAAACCCATTGCTGTAGTATTTCAGTAACAGAGAAAGCATGCTGAGAGAGGTTTTGTCACAGCTGTGATACTACTTACAAAGACATTTTTAATGTGAGTCTGTACATGGATATTTTTACTACATTGAATTGTAAAAATGGACTGAGTTGCATCTGAATCTTACCTAGATGGGCATTTTCTAAAACTTCAGTGATATTTGTAATAAAAACAGGTGACTTACATAAGCATACTTAAAAATTGGCCCAAGTAATTTAAAAAAAGGTAATATCCCTCTGACTCCTGAGTCTGGCAGGTACCGTCAGATAAGGGTCAGACTAAATTAAAAATCTCTGGGAAGTCATAATTGCATCTTTATTAATGGACTTTACTCAGAAGCAGAATGAGCCAGGGATATATTGCTCTAAAGGGGGGAAAATATAGGGGTTTAAAATCTTTAACAACAATTTTAACTGCTTATATACGACAGACCCCTGCAAATAATAGTTAAATTAGCTCTGTGCTCAGCTGTTTTTACTTGTTGCTATTTAAATTCTAGTACAGGCCATTAACAGTTCATGGGATATTTCATATTTCAGCAAATTCTTTTCTTCTAGATATTTTATTCCTCACAGTTGGTGAATTTGTATTTCCACTGCTTTTTGTAATCTTAAAACATTGTGGAATGAAAGACTGCATTTAGAACTGTTATTTTCTTTTTTTTTCCTAAGCATAACAGTCTGAGACTCTTAGCAAGCATACTGTTTTGTTAATATTTCTGGTTTTGCTTGAGGAATTGACCTTTCCATAGCTGATGAAATAGAGTAACCCTATTTCATTTTGAATGTTAAACTGTCTTTCCAGAAACTCTTCTTGTGTTCTGTAAAAACTAATGCCTGTGTGGTTGTTTTTTGGTCTATTTGTGTTTGGTTTTTGGGTGGGCGTTATGGTACATGTAGGTAAAATAGAGGAAAGAAGAAAACTAAAAAGTTGAAATGGGCTTTTCCGGAAGAATATTTGATGCACTACAACAGGCCTGGTCATTTCTGCTGTCACCAGCCTCTTTTCAAATTATTTCCATAGCTTAAATTGCAAGTGAAATGTCTCGGTACGATCACAAAACAGAGGAGCTCCAGGAACAGGTCTCAGGCAGGGAAATGGTGGTGCTGGGTGCTGTGGGGTCTGCTGTGCCCAGCGTGGTGGCCCCGGGCAGCTCCCTGCCGGGGGTCCCGCGGCCAGCAAGGGGCTGTTGTTGGCGGTGTGGTACGGTTGTGACACGGGTGCCACCCATGGGAAACTTAGAGCTGTGTTCATCTTGAAAGCCACAGCTGGGTCATCCATGTACAACTGTTCAGGAAAGACTCTTGTTTTGTCAGGAAGTAGCACTTCCTTTGTGTTTTTACAGAATAGTATAAGGTTTAAGTTTTAAGAAAACGTCATTTTCATATAGTGGAAGGTGTTTCAAGATGTAGCTTTCATAATTTGGAAAACATTTTCTCTTTGTGTTTAAAGGGGGAAGAATAATAATATGCTTTGAGGCATGAGACAGAAGGATTGATCTAAATGTGTTGGATTTTTGAGCTCTGATTTGCAGTGATGAGTCTATTGTTCTACGATTAAAAACACTAAAAAGTCTATTTCACTCACAGTGAGTTTCTAAATGGGATTCTTTTCAACTGTTTCTATTTACTGTTTCATTCCCAGTTAGAACTATGTTGCAAGGGTTTTGTTTCAGAATTGAACTTACAAATCTGATAAATGCTGTAAACTGTGTCAATGACTTGGTTGTTTTTCGTTAGTTTCTTTTAAATTATGAGTGATCAGTATTTAAAAGTGTAGTCTGAAGCCTTGTGTGGAGTTGTCAGCTTTTGCTGCAACTTCAGCTCTTACACTAACAAAGGTAATATTCTGTTTTGTTCCCTAAATAATTGAGGATTTTAGTGTATAAGGTCTGTTGCAAAGTTTTAGAAAAGTTTGGGGGGTTTTATGGGTGGGTTTGGTTTTTTTTTTTGCGTTTCATAGATTGACCCCTCTCATGTTCTGTCCCCTTTTTGACACCCAGGCTAGCGACCTTTCTCTGATTATGATGTGAAAGTGAGTCTTGGTATTTGGGGAGGAGGGCACTGACTCAGCTTTACATTTCAGAACAGTCATGCCAAATCTGGAGGGCAAGACCACCGCATTTTAGTTAAGAAAATGTATATATACTCCTTTAAGATTTCTGTTAAAGGAAATGGATGAATACGTACTTTCCTATTTGACCATTTTGAATACATAGTCTCTCGGTAGTGTGTACAGACCATGTTAAGAGAAGCTGAAATGACGAGCCTTAACTGATTCAACATCTTTCTTCCTTGGAGTAAATGTTTACAGCTGTTCTTTCTTAGTGGCTGGCCTTTCATATATGAAGTCATGGGGGAGACTGCTGTTCAAATATTTAAAAGTGGGGTGTGATTCGGGAGAAGGCAGGATGAAAGCTGAGACCTACGTACTTGGCTCAGCCAAGAGAGAGGCAGCTTGTGTGAGCAGCTATGAATGGGCAGATGTGTGTGTGATGAGGCAGACGGTGAGTCAGAACTCAGCCTCTTCCGAAAGAATGCGTTTAGCCCCAGCGTGCTGGGGCAATGAAAAGAGAAGGGAGGGGACTGCACCGCTTCACTGGGGACTGGTGTTTTCTGGGGGCGGGTGGGGGGGTGAAGTTGGGCCCATCGCTGGTGGTGAGCGTGCCGATTTGTGAGTCAGTGGGTGGTGAGAACGATGTGCCGTCTCTGGGGAGGAAATGGCTTGGGTGCTTTAGGGAGAAGGAACGCTTTCTGTAACTGCAGGATGTGTGGATGGAGCGTACAGATAGCATATCTACAGCACATCAGTTAAATACCCTGGTGTTGTGAGATAAGGATTTACTAGAGGACTAAAATAGGATGTGAAACTGAGGTTTTGCCTCTTGTGCTCAAATAAAGCAGCTTTTTTTAAAGTCATTGAGAATTGTCCTCTGCCTGCTTCACTATATTCAAATTAGGTTTGGCTTTTAAAATATGACCGAATGATGTTACAGTAGCCAAGCCCCTGCCTATTTTTACCAACAAAGCTAAGTCCCATTAGTTGGAGTTGGAGGAGAGGCTTGCTCATTTAAATGTGGATGAAAAGAAATAACAGATTAGTTGAAAAAGGAAGGTGAGATGCACTATATGTAGAAGGTGTGGCAGAGGTCTTTGAGACCAAGCCAGCTGGTAGGCTGAGAAAGCACAAATGCAGCTCAACAACTCGGAGCCTAACATATTTGTGCAGCACCTTCCCAAGTTTATGTGTGTTTATGATGCTGTTCATCTGCCATCCAGATAATCTGCTCGGAGATAAGAGTGTTTACTCTTGCTGGTGGTTCAGTCAGCAAGCAGAGTATTTGTTCTAACACTAAAAGCCTGTTTCCAGTGTAGAAGTAACGTTTGCTTTTCTCGTTTAAAAATTTCTAATGCTGCTTTGATTTGTAGTAGGAGTTTGAAATTAAATGGAACTTCTGCATAATAGCCACCTGAATGAAAATTCAGCTGGTAGAAGCCAGTAAAAACTGCAGATTGCAGTATGTGACAGTTTGCCTAGGTCTCAAAATCTAACAAGCTAATTAGCTTTGGTCGTGCCAGTGTGTGGAAAATGGGGGTGCAAAATGAGAGGGAACTTCTCCTTCAATGTGTGTATAATAATGTTGAACTTAGTTACACAACCATCTGTTGTCACTGTCAAAAAAGCCATACCTCCTTTGGTTCATAGGAGGGACGGTACTCTGAAAGGAGACAGCTGTATAATATATCTTTTCCTCTTGTATGTCCCTAAATGATGTTTCTTTATGTAGCATTAAATTTGTCCACTGAATATGAAATTGGTAATTGCCTGACTTTTAATTCTTTCTTTTTCCTACCGCTCTCTAGTGCTTTTCATCTAAGTGTCTGTGAGTTTGACTTCCAGATATTATTCTGAAAAGCAACGCAGGGTGTGGGTAAGGCTTATAAAATTATATAAATGCAGTTAACCTGGGGTTAGCAACAAAACCTTGAAATAGTTGTTCTAACAAAGACCTCCTTTTATCTACACCAAATTGTGTAGCTCAGTAATACTAAGGGGGGGAAGTTGGGATCTTTATAGAAATAATGTGGCTTTTGCCTTTGCTGTCTTACTGTGACTGTCTTAAGGCAACTTTCAGAATAGAGAATTCTGGAAGTTTTTAAGACAACTTTATGCTGGATTTTGAGGTGCCGTAACAGATCACATGCTCATAGGCAAGAGCAGTAATTTATTAATAATTCTGTTAAGTTCGGAAATTGAAAGGGAACCAGCATGGCTTTATCTGAAAAGAAGGAAATATGTGGTTAAACGGTTTTGGCTACAGTCTTAGGTGGTTTCCATTCTCCAGAAAGAGGAGAGGGGGGGAAAAGGAGTCTAAATTCCTTTCTAAAATGAAGGAAGAAGCACCAGTATGCTTTATTGTGTGTCTTAATGAGAGAAAAGTTCCTGCATAAGCACATGTGGCTTCAATATGAATTATAGTAAATTTGAATTACAATATAGTAATTTCAAAATTCAAGTATCTTGCTAAGGCATTCATCCTTTCAGAGGTGAAAAATGTTTATTATCTGAGTTTCAAAGACCTACTGAATGCAGTGGTGTAAGGCTTTAAGGGCTCTGATTCCGGAGCAAAGACAGAGTACTTTATCGGGAAAGGTCAGGCTGTGTGCCAGTAGTTCACAAGCTGCTTTGTCAGCAGCTCAGCTGTTGCCCAGTGTGCTTGGGCCAGATAGTAGGCATCAGTAATCACATCGGCTCTGTCAACTTGTGTCCCTTTTCCCCTTTGACTTCTGAAGACTTTCGCAGAATTTCCAGCACTGCTCAGGCTTCCAGGTGATTTGTAAGGCATTGCATTTGAAGTACCGAACCCACTGTCTGCCCTGGGCTACGAAGCATGCATGTAATGCGCTTGCAGCTGCAATGACCCAGGCAATGGAGCAGCTGCTGAGACGAGGCCGTTAGCGGCAGCATCCTATTCCTAGTCAAAGAAACAAACAAAAAATACTCTCCTTCTGGACAACTTGAAAAGCTAGATTTTGTCATCTGTGGGAAGTCCTATATAACTTTTGATTTCCCAGGCTTTTGTTGTGGGCCAGAAGGATAGGGGAGGCTAGGTGAAAGGGAAACCCTAAATGAAGATCAGCAAAATGCTTGTTTGCTTCCGCAAAATGTAACTGCCATTAGAGTACAGACTGTTTTGTCTTTACAGACCCATAGTTAGGTTATGCTGCTTTTTTTCCCTCCTTTTGAATTATTCAGCATTCTTAGAAGAGAATGACTTTTAGTTCTAGTAGCCTCTTTAACTGTCTTTCACTTCTAAACTAATTAAACACTTCTACTACATTGGTGGTGCGTCCTTCGTTTATTTCTTGCGAGATGAATGAGTGAATACTGCTGAAAGGGAGTAATGTTGTATTTTGTATGTTTGAAATGATTAATCTTGAAATGAGGGCTGTGGGAGGTGGTTTCCTGGTAGTCTACATCTTACTCACGCTGGTTCTGACGCCTCTGCTCTCAAAGGCTGTTGGCTGGTGGATCTGCACCCTGCGTGGTGTGCTGTCATCACGGAACACATAGGTGTGAGGACTTGCACAACTAGTCTGTGAATACAAGGACAGAAAACCCATCCGTGCTCTTAGTGGAGACCCTGTGGTGGAGAACTGATACAAAGAAGGTGTGCTTGAACTGACCTTTATTTTTTCGTTACTGAAGTACTGCATGTTGTACTAATTCTGGAGTATGTCACTTCATGCTACTTAAAACTTCCAGAGTATGTCACTTCATGCTGAAGTGTGTCAAGTTGTAAAAACCAAGCTCAGAGATCAAATGTGTATTTTCTCTGACAAACAACATAATGCAATACCCACTGACCAATAAGTAATTTGTTCCCTTTCTTCCACTCATGGGTTGCCTTTCGTGTTGTTCAGTGCTTAATTTTATCAGGACAGCCTTTGCGTAAGGAAAGTTCACCTTCCTTCTGTACCTCCTGTAACACTTTGCCTTTCCTTTTTCTGCTTGAGTGCCCTTAGCTGGTAAGTGTGGAACTGAGCAGCTAGGCACAGTCAGGGTGCTTTCAAATGTGTTTTAGTGCTAAACATCAATTATACTTTGCTGATGGGGATTAGCCAGAAGATGAATTTAGACCTACTAGAGGAGATGCTGTGTGAAAATCCCCCCACTTAGCTGGACCACTCCTGAAGACCAAAAAGACTCATTGGGGTTTTGAACGTCTAGGCAGTCTTTAAACCTGAAGTGGGCACAGGCATGCATGCATGGTTTGCCTCATTGGCAATTCAGCATAGATAAACTTCTGTTCCATGAGGGGTTAGACTTGCCAAGTAGGCTGAAATAACTACTGAAGGTTGATTTTTTTTTATTTTTTTTTTCTTCACAATTTAGGTAATTTTGCTGCAGGTATTTTTTATAAGGCTGATGTCATTAAATATAGGGTGTCAAACTCATTTAGTGTTGTATTTGCTTCTTTTTAAATTTCCTGTGTGGAGATTAATCTCTGGTCTTTAGAAGGGGAAATACTTCTGCTTTAAATCATTGTATTGTCTACCATTATCTAGATGTAGGGCCTTAAGCTCATGCATTATTCCTTGCTGCAGCCCAAGGCACTGTGCACGATGATGCTGTAGATGGTTTTTGATCATCTGGTGTTGCTTCTTTTGAAAAGCCTTTCACAAATGCTAGAGTAGACACAGGAAGACTTATTTTTAGCCTGGTGTATATACAGTGTATTTTACTAAACTCTGACTAGTTTGTAAATTTGAGGATGACTGAAACTGGTGCTTGTTCTTTGTTGAAAGAGCTCATGTATTGGAGTAAAATACAGTGCTTCTTGAGGGTAGGAAAGCATGTGTTCATTTAACCATTTAAACGTGCTGTAAAGGCTCCTCCCTGTCTGGCGGCGTGCCACCTTCTTTGTGACACGAAGGTAAGCTGACAAGAAAAACAGTTACTTTAACTGAAAGCAGTAAGAGAATTCTAACCAAATACTGGTGCACACCAGTTTATAAAACGAGAACACAGCTTTAATTTATTCCATCCAGTACAGTAGGCAGAAGTTACAGCACTCACTTGATTAAAATGAGTTCTTGGAAAGGAGGCAGGAGAAGCTGTTAAGTGGAGTCTTATGTTACCAGCTGGTTTGGATGTTCCTCTAAGAATACATATAGAAGCTTCCTGCATCAGTATCTTCAAATTCATAGCATGTGCATTTCTTTTATTTCAGGTGTACTTGAAGGCACCTATGATTCTCAATGGTGTCTGTGTAATCTGGAAAGGCTGGATAGATCTACAGAGACTGGATGGTATGGGCTGCCTGGAATTTGATGAAGAGAGAGCACAGGTAAGATCGTCTGCCTGCTGTGCCTTAGACATTTGTTTGTTCTTCTGGAAGGAAACACTCAGGCAGGTAGCAATCACACATTCTAATTTACTTGTTTTCTGCCTTCACTTTGAGTATAAATTCCAAAGAAGACTTACAGCATAGAAGTTCAGAAATATGTGTTTGCAGCTAAACTAGTGTTTTAATTAGTTCAAAATGCTAGGGGGGGAAATCATCTGTAGTTTACAACTTTGTGGGTGATTTAGCAGTATTACTGTGCTACAGAGTAGTAAACCTTAAAGTATTTGAAAAGTTGTGTCTGTAACTTGACACAATTTAACTGGCAAGTCTATTCTAGCTCTTTAGGGTGTTTGTTTTTTTTCAGGTAGCTTTTTGGTGTATTACATATTTGGGGGAAGATGAATAGGGTTTTTTCCACTTGTCCCACTTGGGTAGTGGACACTCTGTTAGGGTATGGTAGCTTTTGAGAACTTCCTTCCTGTCTACCTACTTCCTACCACCAAAATGACTGTCTAGCAGCTGTCTTTGGACACGCACAAAAGCAGAGTAAACAGAGAGGAAATGACACTTTAAATGCATATCACATATATAAGTTTCACTTACACAGCTGTAGGGTTCCTCAGTTTAGTCAGACTTGAGACAGACCTCCTTTGCTTTTGAGATGTAGCTTGGTAACAAAGCTACTTAACTGATATTAAAAGCTGCTGCACCAGCTTTGGGTGAGCTGGCACGCAGATCACCTGCCTCTGCAGTGGACATAAATTGGATGTAGTAACACAGGTTACCAGAGCTACAGCTTATGATCTATATTTTGTGGTGAACTCGGCAGTTCATTTCTGTAGTCTGATGATTTAGAAATGTTAGAACTATATGAAGGCATGGTCCAAAGTGCTTCTGAATACAAGGGTTTGTTAAGCATGCAGAGAAAAGGAGGAGGGTGAGCAATTTCCTGCAGCCTTTTTTTTTTTTTAACTCCCCAAGTTCTGTATTGGTACTCCAGCAAATAATACTTAATAACTTATTCTGTACCTGTATGTAGCCATTTTCTCCTAACTTCTCTCTGAAGACTTCTTCTTTCACCCAAGACCATCATGACTTCCCCTACCTTTTCTGGAAACTTGAGTAATTAATTTTGAACCACTGTTCAATGTCTCCTAAATGGTAACTCTGTCTTTTTCAGCTTGGTAGCATAATAAAATTGGAGCTCTATCTCCTTCCTTTTGTTCCAGCTCACTCGTGAATAATTGAACTGGTTTGTGTGGCACTGGTGGTTCCCTTTGTCTTTCTTTGTTACACCTCATGTGTGTCATACATATGGGTGATTTTTACAAAAACATAATATTCACACAAACTGTTTTTCCCAATTACCTTTACTTTCCCTTTGTGCTCTTTGGGGGGTTGCTTCTGCCAGTTGTGCACTGGAACTGATTTAAAGAAGGACGCATTTTCCGTTTCTGCTGTCTGCCTCTCGTTCTCAGCCCTTGCTTCCTTGGGTTTCCCTTTTAGTCTTCTACAGCCACAGCTGGTCACTACTTAAGGAGTAAGAACCCTCTGATTCCACCTAAACACCAAGAGCACTCCTCTAGTCCAGGCATGCAGAACTGGAGGGCATATTGATTCTTTTGTTTCTAGTCAAGAGCTGGAAGTATTCAAATCAAACTTTATATGGAGATATGTATAGTTGCAAGCTTTGTGGTGCCTTGCCTCTTCCCAACTTAAGACAACAATGTGCACATTAATGAGATCACGTTACTGTGACTGTGTTCTGGATTAAATAGAAGTACTTTGTGTCAAAACAGTGTCTTTGAAATAGTCACAGTGCTGCGTGCTTTCTTCAGGATGCCTAGAAAGACAGGGTATGCTGTTCTGAGAATAGTCACCTCTTGTTAATCCACAAGAAAAACCACGGAACCAAGCTTTTACTTGAATGTTGCTGTTTGCTGTGGCCTTCCCTCCTTCCAAGGCTGGGTGTCGGTGCATTGTGCTGGCTGAGTACCTGTTGCAGCAGTGTGTTCCTTGGAAAGAGAGAGTAACTGCTGCAGACTCCATTGATTAGAAGGCCTTCAGATGATAATGGCTTACACAGCAAGGTCAACTGTAGACCCCTGAGGACTGTGCAAGACGCATCCCAGGGTTTTTGATCTATGACTATTAAGTTTGATACATAACACTAAGTCACATGACTTCTGAACTGAATCAGGAGACTGATTTGGCCGTGCACTCAGAAGGAGATAGGGTCACTCTCTTCCAAAATTGGATAGTTCCTGAAAAAAATGGGCACCTTTCCAGAAAGGGGGGTGGTAAGGTGACCTGTGGGTTCAATTTTTCTTTTTAATTTCCCGATAAATATTTTTGCATGCTCTTGGATTATTTTAGTTTCCTGATGCTGTCTTAACTACATTTAGGAATTCCTTTTTGTTGTCTTCAGAAAG
Source organism: Anarhynchus alexandrinus (assembly GCA_008711295.1). NCBI lineage: Eukaryota > Metazoa > Chordata > Aves > Charadriiformes > Charadriidae > Anarhynchus > Anarhynchus alexandrinus. The sequence continues at coordinate 428,857 of VUYV01000396.1, forward strand.
TATTTGTGCACTGAACATGTGATTTCTTCTTTTTTTTTTTTTTGTGAGGGGTGTCAGTGCTTTCTTGAGTTTTGAGTACATGGTGCTGAGCTGGAAGTATTAACAGTGTGGATCTACAGAAATATGTTTGCACTCAATTACAGGTCTGTAATTGTTCTCAGTTTGTGCTACTCGGTGATTATGAGGAGGTCATTGATCATCTTATTTGCTACAATAGTAGTACCTAGGAGTTCCCAGCATCGTAAGACGCTGTACAGAAAGGCACTACACAGACACAGTTCCGCACCCTTGTATTTGTTAGTATTGTAAACATTTGGGCAATCTTTTACGTTCTTCAGTTTCCTTTTTCCTGTATCTGTCACTTTGCTTCCTTTTTAAAAACTGTTTTAATAGTGCTAGTGGCAGTTGACCTAACTGACTTTGATCCCAAAATAACACTGATGTCAGAATGGGTTTAGGTGTCTCATACTATGCAGTGTAGTGCCTGTGGTACCCACTGTCTTTTGTAACAAGAGGTCCTATTGGCATTCGCACCCTCCGATACGCACCCCTTACTCCCACTTTCTGGAAGGCTTGCCTCATACAAATGTAATGCTCTTGCATTTTCCTGTCTCTTATCACGTCTTACTAATATTGGGATCAGATGAAATTTTTCTTTCCTGCCACGCTTTGGAAATTATACTGTCCTTCACCAGGCCAAAAAATATTTTAAGAAAAAAAACCACATGCAGAACAATAAAGTACTTAATTCTAACTTTTAAGCTAGTGTTCTTTCTATTTAATTCACAGCCTATTAATGTCTTCCTACTAAGCATTTGTACTTTTTGTTACTGGAGGCCCCGATTCAGCTGCTTGTTCAGACTTCAGTGGACTAACACACACAAAGCTCTACAGACCTACTTGAATATCTTCCCCATCTGCTGAGGGCTGAGGTTTCCCTGGATTTGATACTTATCTTGAGTGTCGTTAAAAGACTGTTTCTGTCTTCAGTACTTTTGGATCTCTTCTGTAATAGAGCATTCTTGTTATGTAGATTCGATAGTTATGGTTGTTCTCACAAAGTCTTTTCCTACCAGGCTGCTGAGGGGGGACATGTGTATGAGTGGGGGTGTGTTTAAGCTTCTCTCTTGTTTTTTGTTTGTTCTGGGTTGGGGGATTTGTTTTGTTCTGTTCTCACATTGGTATGGCTCATGTTTTGCTTATTCTTCTTTTTCTTGGTAGATTCATACCAGAAACATTTTTATTGATTAAAACTAAGATGAATAAATGATTGGGTCTCATACAGCCGAATTCGCTAGGCTATAATTACTAGATCTGAGTGACATTTGAAAAAAAGTTTAAATTCCTGTTGTACAAGATCCTGATGTGTTTGTTGATTTCTGGTACAACATATCACCAGGGGTAGAACAGAATTATTTTTTTCTCCTTAAATAAGTTCTGATGCTTCTTTTTTTCTCCCTTTCTCAGACAACAGTAAACCCGTGTTTCAGCTGTCAACGTGTTCATTCTGTATGTCAACATACTGATTCTTTTCCTATGAATTTCTAATTTAGTTTCTTTTGGTTATGACCATTTCCTTAAAATATTCTGACTGAGGCTATATGTTAGCCTTTTATTTTGTGACCACTTTAAATGATGGTAAAATGCAAAAAATCTTCTATTAAGGAAGTCTGCTTTCATTTAAGTCTGGGTTTTTTTTCTTTTTTTTTTTTAAAGAGGGTAATAAAGACATACATAACTTTTGTAACATAGAAATAAGGCAGCTTTTCTGTAGTCATCTGGGAGACAAGCTTATCTGTTTTATCTCTATCCTTCTGCATTATTAAGAACAGACTTACTTTCCACTGTCTGACCTTGGTTGCTGTGCATTGCATGAACATTAAAGTAGCTATAAATGGGCCAAATTCTACTCTTAAAAATAGTAGGTAGTGTTAAAATGTTATCTTATTGGCAGCTTTAAACATTGCCTTTCGACATAGCTTTCTGGGGACCTGGCTGTGCGGAGTTATTGATTGACAGATGTTTGTATTTAACTGTGTTAGGCCACAAGAGGCACTCATTCACATCATTTCACAGAGTAGCTTCAGGCTGCACGATTGTGCCGATGGCAAAAAAAGCAATTTAACGTTCTCTCAGACTAGGGATGCTTTATCTTAAATTAAAAAATGTATGCACTGAATCCCTTGCTATATTAAAATTTAGTTGGGCTCTCAACATGTTTATGTCCTCTAACCGTCAAGGTTAGGTTTTTGGGTTGTTTTTTTTTTTTAAATCTTTTAACTTGAAAATAACATTGGGGGTGGGGAATCATAAGCAGAGTTAGTAATTATAGCTGAGGAGTTATGAGGAGGGAGAACCAATACAGTTTATCCCTTACTGTTTTGTGGAACCTCTTCAGACTTGACGCCTCCATCCTGAACAGTTTAAAATTCTGCTGGGGGACAGAGCCATCTATTTTCATTCTGAGCAAGAATGAAAGGTCTCTTCAAGAGAAATAATTTGTAAACCAATTAATAATAGTTTACGTATTAATAGTGCTCTATTTAAAATGTTTCCTAACAGAAAATATGGTTTGAAGGAATTTTTTTTTGAGCATTAACTTATTAAATCTGTTCCTGTGCATAAGCCATTGTTGAAAATATGCAATGGGGCTGTTGAAAACCTGCAGGTTTCTTCTGCATTGTATGGGAACGTGTACAGATTAGTGGAGAAATAACTTCTGTTTTGCACTTCCTTATGCATCTAAATTTAAATAATTTAAATGATGCATGAGGATTACGCATGTTCATACTGATGCACCTTCAGCAGCTTTTGATAAAAGGGAGGATTTATTTGGTTTGTAACTTAGATAATACTTTTTCTAAATGAAAGCGAATTAAATTACCATCATTTATATAATGATGCTAGTGAACTGCATCTAGATACACCTGTGAATACTGTCTTCAAAATGACTTTTATAAGGAGAATAAAATGTATAGTGCCCCTTTGATATAACTTTTGAGAATGCCTTGCTTTTTAAAAACCCAGCAGCATTTTAAACTACTTTGGAAAAGCAGTTCTCCTTTGAAAATGTATTTTAGTAGTAGCTGCATTGCGTCTTTGGTTATCTCTACAGCAGTGATGAAGGTGAGTGTTATTTCATTAACCTGTATTGGCATTTGCTCTAACTCATCTGTGTTCTGGCAGATTCTGTAGGACACACTTGTCTTTGCTGCCAAGTGATCCCTAATATTCAAAAGAAATGTGGTCTGGTAGAAACGAGGGTAGCCTTGTGTGTCACTCTGTGTCATCTGGTTTGGTAGCAGGAGGATGCATTGGCACAACAAGCCTTTGAAGAAGCTCGGCGAAGAACTCGTGAATTCGAGGATAGAGACAGGTCTCATCGGGAGGAAATGGAGGTGAGGGTTTCACAGCTGCTGTCAGTAACTGGTTAGTACTTTCCCAAAACTTTAGATTGTTTCTGTTTATTTGTCTGTTTGTACAATGTTGTGTGTTTTCTGTTTGCTGTTCAATGTTGTCGTATAAAAATTGCAGAATGCATTGTTTTTAACGCTTGCAAAATGAATTTCAAGTTTTTGACGTTTTGATGAGAATTCTCTGATTTTTATCCTTTTTTCCTTTCTGTAGATGGCCTTATCTGTGGGTACTGAAGCTATAATGATATGTTTGTTCACAGAGCTGCCATCTCTCTCTCTCAACTGATACTTTAATAACAGAGAGGGATCTTTTGTCCCATGCATTTCTCATTAGCACAGGAAAGGCTTCGGGAGCTGCAGGAGCATAATTTTGCAGCTTGCTATCCCATATTGTGGGAAACGTCAGCAGTGAATTTAATCAGATGCCACAGTCTGCTTTCCTGTACAGGCTAGTTTTATTTTCCTCTCACCTTTTTCTTACTGGCAGGGAGTCTTAACTCCTCTGTTTCACTGGTGTAGTTCCTCCTGTCTTGTTCTTTGCTTCTTTAGGGCCCCGCAGTCTTGAGTCTTGTTCTTTCTTGATGAGAGCAGAAATTACTGGGATCAAGAAGAGAGGAGCCAGAAAAGGGAATGGAAACCAGCTGCTCTGAGATGTCAGAAAGGCAAGAGATGTAAGAGGACGAGTAATACATAAGGAGAGTTGGCAAGTTTAGGCAGGCTGTAGATCAGGCAGAGAATAGGGAGAAAACAGAAACACTTTGAATTTCTTGCCCTTACTAACTCTGTTTCCCAATTCCTGCCTCATCAGTACAGCCTGACTGTACTATAATCAAATGTGATCAATCTGCTGCTTCTCAGGTTTTTAGAAAATTCGATTATTGTTCTTGCTAAGCTACTCTTCTTCTGGCATCCTTACTGATAATTGAGATGATTAGACAGGCTTTCGTCCCTTCCAAATACAACTGGAAGACAGTGAGAATGAGAGGGAGAAAGCAGATGCAGGGAATAGTATCTCTCACTCTGAAGGGATGGCTGCTGTGTGTCCCCCTGCTAAACGCTGGTGTAGCCAGGGCAGATGTCAGCTGTGGTGGAGGTGGAATCCTTACCTTGGAGGCCTCGCTGCCACTGGATCCTTGGAGCAACAGTTAGATTACCTGAATCATTCCGTCTCTCTCTCAGCATGGCTGGAACCTGCTTGTAAGTGCAGTTCAAAAGGAAGGTAGAATTAACTTAAAGCTGTTCGTGAAGATCTGTGGCAGCCTGCCTTAATTTTAACAACACAATATGAACTTTAAGCCCAGCCTTATGTCCTTGACCTCAGTTTACTTCAAGCTTTTCTTGATTTATTTTCCTTTGCTGTGCCCTTCATCCCCATTCCTGTTACTACAGAGAAGAAGCCGTGTGCTTACTGAATGCTGAAGGTTAAAAAAGAATGAGGCTTCCTGAAATAACTTCTGGAGTTCTGTGAGACTTATTCTTTCCCCCAAGTGTAGAAAACACTTATTTGCAGCTAGGATGAGCAAAAACTCTTTCAATTAACAGTGAGCTTGAGGTAATATCGAGCATCTGGGGCTTCATGACAGACATCAAAACTTGTGACGCTGAGACACAAAAAGCAACATCCCTAGCCAGCTGCAGGAGCTGGATTCAATAACTTCTGAAAAGACTCTTGCTTTTAATAAGGCAGCAGGCAGTTGTTATTAAATGATGTCCTTATTAGCTGCCAGCACCCGTTGTCTCTTAAAACAACAATAGCCATTGTCCCAGCTCTAAAGCACTGGTGTAGATCACCTACAGAAAGGAAGAAAAGGAAAAATTACTGACTTGAAATATCTTTAAACAGAATGAAAAACATTGTCGAAAGGTATTTCAAATTTATGTGATGTCAAATACAGTTTTTTAATAATTACAATATGTTTTGTTATGCATGCTTTTTTTATTAACTTACTGCATGTGCTTAATATGTATAACCAAGAGATATTTGCCTTAATTACTTGTAGTTCTATAATTGGGTTTTACATTTCAGTTTTCATTTGTGTGTTTGGGGGAAAACGTCCTGGTCACATATCTGGAATGTTTACAGATGAGCTTTTGTGCTTGGGATCTTAAGACTCCATAAAAATCAGGATCCTTTGGGGCAGGGCAGGGGGGAGAGCGGAGATAGACTTACAGTGCATTCGTTCCTCAGGAGGAATCATGTTTCCAAACCATTCATCGTTTCCCTGACTTTTACTTTGGTTGTATTCTAATGCAGCATTCGGGCAGAATCAAATGAACTTTAATCAGTAAGCGCTTACATAAAGGTGATCATCATCATCATGTGGAATTCTCAATAGAGAGTAATGCATAAGTGTGCATTCCCGTGTTTGTTTTTATGGCCTGTATTGAATTTTCCAATGCTTAAATGCTCGGTCAGCGTGGAAATACGGTTTGTCAGTTGTACCCTTCTGAGGATTACATTGCTGACAGCTATAAAACCATCAGTCCAAACTGTATTGTGTACTGTTTGTGTCATTTCAATAGGTCAGATAGTATCTTTGGTTGTGCTACAGAGACGGTACTTAAAGGTTTTTATAGGGCAGCTAGAAAAGGTGGGTTCAAAGTGTGCTGAGTGAATTTTTGTCTATGTTACGCTACACACGGATGAAGATCCCCTCAGTGTAGTCTTTTTAATATGATAGCTATACCCGTTTCATCATTACTAAAACTTAAAATTTTTCTGTCCTGCGAAGCTTGGCATGGACAGTAAAACTCGGGATTGCCAGACCTGGAACAGGATCTCATCAGCGTTAGTGATTGTTTTAGAAATTACAACACTGTATAAAATCGGGGTATTTCAGACAGTAGAATTACAGCTAAAATGCCTTTAATAGAGACCAGATTCTACTTCAGTGGGGGAGGGAAGGGGAATCCTGCAATATTCCACCCACTCCTACCCAAAACAGAGGCGCCAGCTCTTTGGAAACATTTATCCATCCAAAACCTGGCAGCATATGAAAGTGATCAGATTCAGTTCTTTATTTATACAGCTTTCTGCATAGAAAAGATTCCCTATTCTCAGTCCCTCTGTAGACTATTAAAACAAAGTGGAATATACTTGCCTAGGAGTGATCAGCAAAGGCTGTTGAAAACAGTTAAAATTGTACAGTTGGATACTGGAATGGTGATACTTTGAAGGGGGAAAAATAGCAAGTGCAGTAATAATTTAGGAACAATTGCTATACTATTTTTCATTTTTAAGTATCCTAAAAAAAAAAAAACCACCTCAGAATGCTGTGAGGTTTGTTTGCCTTCATTTCATCACATAGTGTCCCGTCCATTGATGACTTCATTAGCACAACAGCCTTTTATTTTAATGAACATACTCTTTGCATCTGAGGGCAGAACCAGTAGTGGTTGGTAGGTTGTGCTTGAATTTCCAGAAGTGATCATATTTTTGTGCAATTGCAGCACTCCCCTAATGTAAATAGAGTGTGAGTGGATTTAGAAATTTTCATTGACGTTTTTTGCTGTGTTGGAGTTGAACTGCATTCTGTTATATTTTTAACATAGTTTCTGTTTTGAATACAAGACCGCTTTTGGGTTTTTCTGTCAACTTATGTAGCTTGGTCAGGTCAGATACCATAAATTCTGCCTCACTGTTCAGGATTCTTTTGTTTCAAAGATGCTTTTGAAGTCATTGAGTGTTTTTAATTAATGCCTTCAAAATTAATAATGTATTCCAATGGCTTTCACTCTTACAGAAACTGGAATGCTGACACAGTAAATGTTTAATGGTATACATGAAGAAAGACCTTATCACCAATTAAAGACTATTGTAAAAATAAATGATTGTATGAAGCTTCGTAAGTGTAGGAACACGGAACTACTTGGCAAACTTGCAGTATCGAATGGTTTCATACCAGTCAAAGGCGAAGTTCTCTTTCCATGAGCAAGTGCCACACCACGGGGAGCTCGGTGCAAGGCCGTTACCTTAGGAGTGTATTCTGGAACTGATGCCGTTCAGCAGCTCTATGAATTTGGCGTATTTGTCCATTACCCTTTGCCGAATTGTAGAAGAGAGTGAGGAGACTGAAGGGGTATCAGTGAGGCAGATGCTTAATTTTCCCTGTCTCTTTATCCCCTTGTGTCTTGGTTAAGAGAGTCAGTACTAGTGTTTTCTTCTGTTTGGTATGGTCATTTCAGTATGAATGACCAGAGTTCAGGGTCAGGATAAGAAATGTCCTGCAGGAATTTCTGTAAGGTTGCTGTCTAGACGTGCTTGAATCTTCTAGTAAAAACTTTTGCTCTGTATTCCGAGTTCTGGCCATAGCAGCATGATGCAAAATGCAATACACTGTCCGTGATCAAAAGCAGAATGGCCAGCAGGGTGAGGGAGGGGATTCTGCCCCTCTGCTGCGTTCTGGGGAGACCCCCCTGCAGTGCTGCCTCCAGCTCGGAGGGTCCCAACAGCAGAAGGACACGGAGCTGTTGGAGCGGGGCCAGAGGAGGCCCCGGAGATGCTGCGAGGGCTGGAGCCCCTCTGCTGGGAGGACAGGCTGGGAGAGTTGGGGGGGTTCAGCCTGGAGAAGAGAAGGCTCCGGGGAGACCTTCGAGCCCCTTCCAGTGCCTAAAGGGGCTCCAGGAGAGCTGGGGAGGGACTCTTGGTCAGGGAGGGGAGCCATAGGGTGAAGGGCAATGGTTTGACACTAAAAGAGGGGAAATTTAGATGAGGTATGGGGAAGAAATTGTTGCCTGTGAGGGTGGTGAGACATGGGCCCCGGTTGCCCAGAGCAGCTGTGGCTGCCCCATCCCTGGAGGTGTTCAAGGCCAGGTTGGATGGGGCTTGGAGCAACCTGGGCTGGTGGGAGGTGTCCCTGCCCAGGGCAGGGGGGTGGGACTGAATGGGCTTTAAGGTCCTTTCCAATGCAAAGCATTCTATGAGTCTATGACTTTGAGAGATTTAAACAGCCCCCCGTTGGTGGAATTAGAATACATTGAAAGTGATGGCCTGTCTTGAGTCCCGAAGAGCAGCAAGCCGCCTGCCAGCTGTTCACTACAGTAGAAGTGACAAAGCAGTGGATTTCCAGCAAGGGGATGGATAAAGAGAAGACGTTATCTTGTGTGTTGCTGTGTGCAGATAGGTGGGGGATTTTTTGTGATTGTTTTCTGTAGGCAAACTATTCATGTCAATTTAAGTCATCTGAGTGCACAGTTTGTCCTACTCTTGTTACTCTTGAGCTTAGCTAAGGATGTTCTATTGATGGCTTTACTTAAGGGTGGGACAGATCTCTTCTCAGTTTTCCAATGCAATGTGTTCAATGAGCATTTTTGGAATGTCATATTTTTTTTCTATTTTGCATTCATTTCCCATGTTACTGCCATGCTCTTTATTTTAGCAACACTGTGAGTAAAGAGGCAGAATGGTTTGCTTGTCCCTGAAACTGTCTAGTCTAGCAATCTTGTCTGTTTGTGGTCTTGTGCTAAATATAAATTACATTAATGGCTAAGCAGAGCCATTTTAAAAAACTGCATGAAATTCCCATTTTAAAAAAAAACTTTGTTTTGCTGAAAAAATACCTGTTTTGAATCTTGTGTTTCTTCCAGTAGAAATCCTTCTCGATACAAAGCACCAAAAAAAACCACCAGCCCCACCCTTTAAAAATTGCCATTGTAAAAATTTACCTAAATTTTAAATTTAGGGTCCTGCCCTAGATTTATACATGTTTTTGCTGTTTGTTGGGAATTATGAGTTGAGAGATGCATTTCATTTAATTGTGCTGAAGTTGTGAACTCTTTGAAAATAGGATTTTTCTACAGAAATTTGAAACCAAATCAAGTAGTAGGACTAACTTTCCTGTTCTTCCAAGGTTCTGGGCAGTGAAGTTTAAAAAAAAAAAAAGGAATTTAAGATGAAAATACTAGTGTAAATAAATGCTCTAACTAATTATTTTTGTCAAGTGTAACTTGCTTCAGAAGAAAATATAATAATTCAATATGGTCCCTTTTATTTTTCTTTTTTTTCTCCTCATTGAATTCTCTGACTTTTAAGGTTTCCTTCCTCAAAAATTAATCTGGAATGAATTTAATTACTACTTATTGTATGTACTCTCCAAACTGACAATGATATAAGAATAGTATAACCTTTAATACAACTTTTTGGATGTGAAAGAAAAAAAACTGTTAGTTCTTCATAAGTAGTGGCTACTGCAGACTTTGTTTATGCTTGTGTGTGTATATGAGCATATATATATATATGATTTGTTTATATTCAGGATGAATACAAGATAATTTAGAAAAAAGCATTAAAGTACTATGGTAGGTTCTACCATGTGAGTACAGTACAAGTAGACCAGTGATGTTATGACTTGATTGTTTCACAAGAACTTTAAATAGCTGGTATTTGTGTAAAAGTGCTATGGAATGCATATATCAGAAAAACAATTTGTGCAGTACCGGATCAATGCTGACTGTAGTAGAGAGGAGATCAATCTTGCAAATCAGGGAATACTGTAATATAAGCGTCTTCTTTCAGTCAATGAAGGTTAGAAAGGGGCTGAGCAACAGAGGAATAGTGTCTGGAGGCAATCAATATTAATTATAAATTTATAACCTTTATACCAAGCCTTCAAACAATACTTTCTAAAAGGCAGCATTTCAAGCTTTTTTTTTTCTTCTTGGAAAGAAAGTTTTCATTAAAAAGCAAAATTTTAGTCTGTACTTGATGCTCTTAAGAGCTTACTCTGTTGCCGTGCTTTTTCCTTCCTCGGCTTGCTGTTCCCTTAGCCCAGTTACCAACGTGGTGTACCAGAATCTGTAGCTTCATTATGGCTTTTCAACAAAGATGCAACCGTTGCAATGATTTCAGGCAAGAGGGTGCATCAGGAGTTGGTCAGCAAATTATGGTCGTGCTCTCCAGCAGCTGGTGGTGGGAGAGCAGGCTTGGCACCTAACGCAATCAATCGATGTGTGTTTTCAGTGAAGAGTACCCTGTTTCTAGGAAGTAGATTGTTGGAAGCTTGAAATGAAATCTTGATGGAGATGGGTGCGAAGTGACTTTTAGCTATGGCCTTTGTCAAGAAAATTGCTTATTTTGACTTTCAGTGAGCTTAAAAGGCAATGAAAATGGATGTAGGAATAAAAAAGAGCATTGGGCGTAGAGTTCATAACACTAATAGTTCTACAAGGACTTCAGTCGATCGAGATCTCATAGCAAATTTGGGAAACTGCTTTCCATTATTTTTCATAATTTAAGTGATGCTTGACACTATAATTAAGAAAGACCAAGGCTACTTCTTCCCAGGTTCAAGTGAAAAGGAGAGGTGACTGCAAAATGGCCAGCAAACAAAGCAACTCCAGAGGCTGGAGCTAGGCGAGGAAGTCTCACGCTGATAGCTACGCTTGCTTGGAAGGTGGTAAAAACTGTAAGACCTACTCTCTGCCAGCGGCTGATAGGAGCAGTAGGTCGTGATGATGAGGTCCCTCTGCCGCTGTAGCTAAAATAAGTTCCAAGAAGTGAAGACTGAGAGGAGGGAGAGTCTCTTTTCAAGCCCCCCGGAGACCTGAAAGTGTACAGGGTGCTTCATGGGGCTATAACTGTGACCGAAGAAGTTTTATTATATATAAGCTGTCATTCTTATGATGTTGTTGTGGCCAAGTTCTGCTGACTTTAATTCTGAGAAGGTGGAGTTTCCCCACCCCTGCTCTTCTGTTGAGTAAGGGTAATTGAAATGGAGGCAGGGCCAGCATTTTAACCGTGTTCAGATCTCTGCGGGAGAGGCTGTTATTAACCGGCAGCTCAGAGAAGAGTTTTCTGTCTGTTGCTTTTCTTGATGTGGGTCTGCCTCAGTTAGCAGGACTAATGGGGAGGTGTGCTTGATTGTAACTGGTCATTTTTCTGAGTATTGCTCACTTTATTTCAGGGTTTTGTTGTTTGGGTTGGGTTTGTTTTGTTTTTTTTTTTTTTTTT
>VUYV01000396.1:440326-528788 GCA_008711295.1 Anarhynchus alexandrinus
GGTTTTTTTTTTTTAAATCCTTTTCAGGAGGCTGACAGTCCTTCTAAGAGAATCCAAATGTGCACTGTTTATTTTTTCATAACATAGCCTGATTTTTTTTTTTTTTTTACTTATTTAGTAAATTATAGATGACAGATGCCAAGGCACATAATGCATCAGCTCTGTCTGTTTCAGCAGTATGGAGTTGCCAGAACACAATTAAAGAATTGCAGTGGAGTTGTCCATGGAGAGACTTTATTTTGGCTACTCTTTGTGACAACCCTTCTTCAAATTATCTCCCTTTTCCTTCCCTCCTCTTCACCAGTGTCCCAAGTTACATATGCAGTGCGTATTGCTGTTCTTGCGACTTCACTGCCTAGTATTCAGAGGTCCCAATTTTGCCTGCTGTTTCTCTTAATGATTCATCGAAAGGGAGGGCCATCTTCATGGCAACCCTGTCCATCCTTACTAAATTTAACGCTGACTTTCCCAGTTCTGCTTTCTCAGAGCTGTCGTGTAAACCACACGGTGGGACTGCATTATCTTTTCCCTGATGAACTCGTGTGCTAAAGGGAGTTGGTTTCCTTAGGTATGTCGGGGGCCTCTGAACGTGCACAGGAAGGGGGTGGTTACAGCTGCTTTCTCAAAGCCAACTTAAGGAGTTTTGTTAAACATCATCAACTGCAGCATGGGTCGGGATTGAGTGGCTGAAGGAGGAGGAGGACGGTGTCCAACTGCCTTGGCTGCTGGAGGAACTGCTTGTGTGCTGCCTTCCTTAATTGCTGTTATTCTTAGATCTGTTTTACCTAAGCGCCCCAGTAACAGATGTAAATGCTCCAACAGGATCCTTGTCCAAAAGAGTCACAATTCTAAGCTAATGATTTGATGACTTCAAGCTACCTAATTTATTACGAAGAAAACTAATATAATACAGATATTACTGCCTCATGCTCTTGGTATGTCTTTTAGCCCATACCAGTTAGCCTGTATTTAAGCTTGGGAAAAGCTCAGAAGTTAGGGTTAGGTGCTAACAGGGTTAGGTGCAAGAGTATTGCAGGGGATACTTCTTGTGTTTGTTTACCCTCAAGTCAAAATGATTTTGTTAGTGACTTTTCTCTCGTTTCATAGTGTGTTATTACCCCTATGGTTTCAGCATTATGAGTTCGGTGTGAATAAATCTAGAATAGCATGTTATAGGAGGCTTTGAAATGTGTTGTGCCAGATATGTTCCTGCAATTCTTTCAGTCGATCATCATACCATCTCCAGCGTTAGAGGTTTTGAAATGGCTTGTGGCCAGTTATAATTCCTTCCATATTGCAGAAGATTTGCATGGCTTTGTGTGCTGAAAGCTGAGGGCTAAGTATTTTGGGGTATCAAAACTCCCTATGTGACCATCGCATTAACTATTCAATTTCAGGACACTTGGAAGGAAACTGGCACTGATGGTTAAAATACATGCATTTTTAGGAAGATTACAACTGTGGTGGGATCTGCTCACCACTTACAGGTTTTTCTCGCAAGCAAATATTTGTCATCCTTTCACTGAATAGCAGATGAGTAACATTCGAAGTAGTGCTCCTTCAAACTTAAAATCAGCATTTGACTGAAAAATGAAATATGCTGAGATAAGATTAATAACTACTGTTTTCTTGTGACTCACTATGCGTGGCTCGTGGCAGAATATTCCATTTCCCGATGGCAAAGATAGATGCATCTTTCTTAAATGAAGCAAGTCTCCTTAATCTTTGGGAAGCTGAGCTCGTTATTCACTGAGAGTAATTCTGATGCTTCTGCATGGCGTCATAAGGTATGCATTTCAAAAATTAGAGCAAATACTGCAATTCAGAGAATTGATTGCCGATGCAGAGAGTGTGAGACCCCAACTCGAGAGAATTCTGGAAATTGCCATTTTTACATCTGTAAAAGGGAACTTTTCGCTTCCTGTAATAGACTGAGGAGAACTTCCAGATACTACCGTACTGGTAGTCACGCTCCTTCTGCAAGGGAGTGTTAAGGACCTTGTGGCATTTCTTAAGAAAGTTGTGCTTTGCCCATTATCAGTGGACAAAAATACCACCCAGTGCCTGATGCTGTACAGTGTGCTTGCTGCCTACATACAAGGTGATTTCTCCTGTCATTTGTGAGTGCTTCTATTTTTTTAGATACACACATACATGCTGTTTTTACACCGATTATTTTTTTTCAGCACGTAAAGCACAGTTGTAGCTGTTATATACTGTGCACGTGCACCTTGGCAGGATGGTGACTGATAGGAGGAGCATGTTTCAGGTGTAGGTGTTCTTGCATAGTAGTTTAGCACAAGTAAAGGAAGGGTCTCGGAGTGAGACGGAGCTGTCATTCCAACATGTTGCCATTGCTTGTGTAAATCCCCACTTACTGAAATGCAAAATTACTCCTTTATCCACATCCACTAGCGTACGATATTGTAATGACTGCTTTTGGTACATTTGAGGGTAATTTGTCATGCCTTTTGCCTATCACTTGAAAGGGCAAATCTGGTAGTTGTTCAGTAGTGGCTTCTGCAAGCTCTACAAGTAGCAATGAGGTCATGAAATATGTGAATTCTTTCACATGTTTTGAAAGAAAAGGACACTTTAGGCAAAGCGTAAGTGCAAACATATGCCCATACCTTGGAGTCTTCACAGAAACTTGACAGCAAAATTGCTGTGCATATGGTTTGTTTTCTGAAGAAGAAACTGTTTGCTTTTAGAGCAGTAGTATAGCAGCAATTAACTTGCTGTTTTTTTCTAGTTCAGTGTAAAAATGTTTATCGAATACAAAATTGGTAACTAGATTGGTATAAGTAAGATTTTGGGAATTCTTAAAGGCAGTGCACACCTTTGTTTCCTTTTAGAAGAAAGAGGCAGCAGTTAAAACCAGAAGAAATCTTGTTATGGTCTGTTCAGTAGGAGAAAAATACGCAAAGTGGAACTGTTACCTTTTTGTTAATCGTAGCACAACTCTTAAATTAGCATGGAAGTATCTATTTAGACTTGTTGGACAACTATTTTGTGTTAAGAAAAATCTTTACGACATAGTTTACTTTTCTGTTAAAAAAAAAAAAAGTGTGGGCTTTCCCTCTAACTTTTCCACAGTGATCTTGGTAGTCAAAGCTTGAATGATTTGGCTTTTGGAAATAATGTGAAAAATCTCAGTTAAATGCCACCTCTTGATTTTCTGCATCTTTACAAAGAGGGCAGTTGGCAGAAGTTGCTTCGGGGCTGAAAGGAATACGCCCTTTAGCACTTAGTCTTCAGGCGCTGTATGTGATTAGAGCTGTTTGTTTTAACGCGATTCCTCAGAAAGATTACTGAGAAATCTGTGGGTTTGCGCAGCGGCAGTGATGTCGGTTGTCATGTTCAGAGTTCTGCATGTAGGAAAAGCAGATTGTTTCCTTCAGTCAGAGTACAACCAGTGTAGCTAGAGCAGAGTGAGTGGAAGATCTAACCTCTAAATTTCTGAAATGCAGAAACCCGGCAACAGTAGTGGATGGGTGAATGTAGCAGGTAGCAGTTGCAATATTTAAAATAGTGCGGGTGTTTCCAAAGCAATAACAGAAATACAGCCACTAAAGAAAGTGCAAGAGGGAATTGTCTTCTCTGGAAACATGCTGAGTACAAGTGGGATTTATTGAATGAATTCAGTGTGCGTCAGAATGGGATCATTGCACCTGAAAGGAAAACATAACTTTAAATCAATACATAAACAGGAGAAGGAAGCAACACTTCTGTGTTTGGGTGAAGCTAACCAGTTGCAGGGGGAGCATAGAATTAGGCAGACAAGAAGAACAGTAGATAAGGGAGGAAGAAGTGGACGGAGAAAGAGAAGTCTGTGTTAGGGAAGATGATGTTGGCAGTACGTGCCCGAAGGTTTGGGAGGTGGCGGGCTGGGCTGGCTTGCCGTTGGGTCTGGGAGCGGAGCGGCAGCACGCTGCGCGCTGGGTGATGGCCGCGCTGGCGGGAAGGCTTCCTCTCTGTCAGTAAATGTGACTCAGAAGAGCCCGGGGAACACCGGAGAGCAGCGCTCGTGACAGTTTAGTTGAAGTACTCATATTGTTCACTGTGAGCATGTAAACGTGACAATTGCTTAAGCTGCATATTTCAGTGGTACCACTGCCTGCATTAAGCCTGTTCCTGCCTCTTTCAACAAAATGCAAGAAGCCTTTCATTCAAAGGAGGGAAGCGGTCACTTGTTTTGCATTTTTTTGGATTTCTTGGAGAGGTTTTTTTTTGGTGGTGTTTTTTTTTTTTTGAAGGATTGAATGTGTCAGGTTATTGCAGCTGGTGGAAAAAACACAGCTGCACCAAATGATGCTTGTGCAGCGATGCCTTCCACCAGCGGAGGATGTGGCCCTGATGCTATTTGGGTTGCGTGATAGAGGCCAACATGCCAGCTATTCGCTCTGTAAACATGGAAATAAAAGTGTCGACACTAAAATGTCTTGAAAAACAACTAATGGATATTAGATGTTCCCTGCATCAAAGTATTGCTTTAAAGTTTATCAATGTTTTTAAGTATTTACCTGCAGTATTTGTGTGTGCTCCTTGAAAGCAGCCTGCATGTGTACAGGTAGAGAAAGTAGATAGCTTTTACTGTGACTAATAGTACTGTGACTGACCATCCTTAATTTCGTCTTTAAAACACCATCAACTCAAACTGTTTAACAGAATCGTTAATTTAAAGGAGAACTTGTGTTTTGGGTCTTTTTTAACAGAGGGGCGCAATCATAAGTACCAGAGTTTTCTCAGGTTTGCATTATTGCGGACTTTACAGGTGCAACAAAGGGGGGAAAAAAACCAAAAAGCATGCTGCAGTAAAACCCCAACTGTTAAGAAGTGTTAAAATGTGTGTCAATCTATAGATTAAATTGTGCTAGTGTGTTATCATGTTATAAGTCTCTTTATTCCAGAAAAAGCTCAAGTAAGTGTTTCCCACACAAAAATACCGAGGGGAGATTTATTTGGAAGTGATGTAACAATCTCTGCCATCTCGCAGCATAGCCTTTCTCCCCGAAATCTTGATCCTGAAAACATTTACAGAAAAGGTTAAGCGAAGGGAATTTCACAGGAAAGAAAATTTATTTTGGCAGAAGAGACACAAAATTGTTGCCTAACTGTTCTGGAAGTCTCCTGCTGATGCTTAAAGTGATGTTGAGAAGCGTTTTGGCTGGATGGAGAGGCAGAGCCTGAGCTCTGTGCCCCTCCAGAGAGAGGACGGTGCCCGATGCTGCATCCATGGCCCTCCTCTAAGATTCCTGTCTGGGGGATTATTAAACTGAGGGGGAAAGAATGATTTTGATGTTAAAAATGAATGCACTGGTTATTGCTTGAAGTGTAAAGTTTCTGCCTTAGAATTGGTTACAGTCTTAGTCATGTTAATACAGTTAAGAAATTAACTAAACTGGCAACTTAATCACTTTTTTGATCCTAAACGTGTGGTTTTTAATGCAGGCAAGAAGACAGCAAGACCCTAGTCCTGGATCTAACCTAGGAAGTGGCGACGATCTCAAACTACGTTAATCAAGAGCGGCAGGCGTACCATGGGTCTGCACACGTGCATTGCTTCTACTTGGCAAAGGATTTAATAAAAGACCAGAAACTGTGATAACTGGGTATACTATGGTCTGTTTCCTGACCTGCGGCAGTCGGAATCACCATGAACTGCCATGGTTTGCACTATGTTTATGTTATGATACCTGCATTTCCCATTTTAAGCATGTAGCCAGTGGCAATTTGAAATTTTGTTTTTCTATGCAAACTTATTTTTGTTGGCACTATTTTAGTGAAATGGAAACTTATGCAGCTATAAAACCAGTTTTCTCAACTGTAATAAAAGTTGTCACTTAAAAATAGGTCAAGATATTACGGATTTAAAACTTCTTTTTTTGTTTTTATTTTCTTTTTTGTAAACTGCTGGAAGCCAATGCATTCCAAGCTTAATTTTTTTAATATGGGCTTTTGGAATTTTGATTGTCCTTATTGTGCTCCTGCTTTATTTTAGATACGCATTCTTATCTTTCTTTCAGTTTTCTTCTTTTCTAAATTTGCAAGACCTTCTTAAAACTGCTGACATTATTTTGCATTATTTCCAAGCTAAACCCAGTGAATCAGAGCTGTCGGAGTCAGTTTTCAAACTTTGTGGGTTTGTAAACGTTACAGTTGCAGTATTCTTTTAACTGCTAACAATTCATCGGTTCCACTTTTAAATGATAAAAATCTTAAAAATATATATTTTCATGCGTTAATGCATTCTGCCCCGGTAACTGTCTTAGATTTTATTCTGTACCGAGTGAGTTTGGGTGGTTATTATACCCCTGTATATAGTACTTTACTGAAACTCATGGGAAGTCGCAGGCTGGCTTCTGTTTTATTCAGGGATTTTTTTAAATAGTTCTTAAAAGGGATACTGCAACTCTACAATCGGATTCAACAGCATGTTCAACTGGGGACAAAAGTGATCAGCTGCCAAGGTGATATGTATTAAATCATGTTTAAGATAGCTGCTTTAAGTATATTTTATATCTTAGGCTTTTTGTAAAGTTGTGCTGAATGGTGAAAAGTCGAGATGAGGTTGTGTGCAGAAAATCTCATTACTGTGCATAGGACACTTCTATTCAATCTTATGCAAATTAAGACTACATTGCAGTATGTATTGCATTTTCTAACAGGGTAAGATTCGGGATGAGTTAATTTGTGTGAATTATCTTGGGATTTTTTCGGGGGGTGGTGAATGGACTAGTTCCAAATTTTTCATTGCATCCGATATTTGCAGAAAATGGATTGGAAATGGGATGTTATTTGGCGCTGTTAAAATGTGGTGCTTCCTGTACAGCCTGATTAATTAAAATGTCACTTAAATACCTTTTTCAAATAGGTGATCTGATTTCAGTATTTTACGAACAATTTTGAAGGTAGAAACTCTGTACGGTTAGAACAGTTAAATCTCTATTAAATTCTATAATTAAAGTAATTATGTTCCTCATTAATGGCAAAACAATTGATGCAAAAAGAGGTCTTGCAAAAAATGTAAGCAGATGTCAATGTGAAGGAGAATCTTTGTATGTTGATAATATGAATATTTAACATTCACTTAAGAATGTCAAAAACTGTAAACTGTGAGAATGTCATCAAATAGAAATATTTTGATACTTCAATTTAAATGTGATTCACCTGAGAGAGAACCTTTTTCACTCTGTGGCCACGTATTCTTCTTGCTCTTCTTCCCCCAAAGAAAGAATTTTTCTAAAGTGTTTCTGCAGTGAGTTATTTGAGGGACACCCGCAGGCATCCGCACGCATCCCTGGCCTTGGATCTTCTCTGCCCTCTGGGTATTTTTGATGGAATAGTCTGAAGATTTATTTTAAAAGGTTTTCCTAACGTTTCAGACGGTGGTTTTAAACCATGAGTACACAGGAAATGATGCGATCAGATATTAACGTTGCTATCTTTGTGTAAATACTGAACTTTCCCTATCATCATTTAGCATTCTGCTGCTTTCGATATCTTAATGCTGGCATTAAGATCACAAGCCCTTCCCCTCCGCTGGTTAGCGCAGACTTTTTAAAGTGCATTTTAAGTTATTGATGCAATTTGATATTTTTCGTAATTTCTATTTAAACTGAAGTTGCATCATCTTTCTTGAATTCATCTCCCGTAAGAGTTGCCTTAAGCTACGAGATTGCTTTTGCTACTTTTTGTGTTGTACGTTTAACTTTCATAATAAACTTCTGTGTAGTGAAACCAAGTTGCTGTAAAATTTTATTCCCGACCTCCTGGTAGTCCTCGCTGCCACATTCCCTGTTTCTGGGGTAACTTTCCGACCTGCTGCCAGCGCACGGCTGCCGGGATGTCCACGGGTAAAGCAATAGTGACATCCAGTGGTCACTTGGACTAGAGACTGTCCGGGAGGGTGTTCGTGGCACTCTCAAAACTGAACATAAGGGCGTACAGTGGGGTAAATGTGGATTTTGCTGCCCTAAAACTCTTCTGTTTGGTTTTTTGTTTTGTTTTTATTTGTTTTGTTGGGGTTTTTTTTTATAACTGATGTGCCCTCCTTACTGTGAAAGCACATATCTGCTTAAGTAACCCGAAGAAGTTTTCTGTTAATCCCCTGGCGTTGCAAGAGCTGCGCACGCTGGTGGAAGAGCATTGTTTATGGGCGCGTTTTTATAGCGGCCGTTAAACCGTGCTAATTACGCTGCTTTGGAGGAGGAGGCAAGCAAGGTGGTTCGCACGTTGAAATTGAGGAAATGGGGAAATGTGGTAAAGTACGGTGGGGAAAATACGAATGTTACGTGCTACACCTGAAAACCCCTGCTGAAGCTGCTAAAACCTTTGGTGGTGTAACTCCAAGTACCCGATCCTGAGTGGCAGAGGCGGGTACGCACGGACATCGCGGCGATTGAGACCCGCGGGCTGCGTTGCAAGGGTTCGCGCCCAAAAGGACAAAGCGCAGCCATATTTCATACTCTTAACATCGGGCTGTGAGCAGATCAGCGAGCGCTTAATAAAATCGGAACACCTTCCGACTTCCTAGGGGCATGAGGCCCCTATGGCAGAGGAGGATTTTGAAAAATCCTTTCCCTCGGTTAGCACGACTTGGGCTCAGTTTGGGAGGAGGACTGGAGCTTATTGAGGTGGAGAAGGATGGGGGTGACCTGGAGCCCAACCGGAGCAGGCGAGGGATGGTCGCTCCTGCCTGGCTTTCGTAACCTCTTGGGGCTACACGGCCTCTTCCCATCGGGAGAGAATCCGGAGTGTCACCCGTTCACTCCATTTTACTGACGTTCCCAAAACCGCATGGGTTTCCTACTGCCCCATGAAGGACGGGGCAGCTTTCGGCTGTCCTGGGCTGCGCTCCCGGACCCCCTTCTGAAAGCAGGGAACTATGGAAATGAAACCGGGGCTGCTAACGGCGGCGTTTCTGTTCCTGCAGACCCATGGGGTTTCCTCTGATGACAAACCTCGTTCAGGTAAGGGCTGGGAAGTTAAACGAAGGAGACGTGGGGTTTGAGAATGCCAAAATTGCAGAATCTTGGCAGGATTTCTGTATTTTTTATTCTTTTTTTGCCCACCATTAGGTCAGGACTTTATTACAGATGTATTTAAGAATCCATCCTGTCTGCGCAGAAATAGGGCCGATTTCTGCAAAGTTTAGGTTATTTTCTTACCGCATTTCCAATGCAAATAAGAGAATGACAGAAACGGCTTCGAGGACGAGGAGCGGCGGCAGCGGCGGGAACATTTGCATCGGCACCGCTTCTCATAACTCATTTGCCTGACATCCTGTCTCCGCGCTGCTGCCGCCGCGTGCAAATCCCAGGGCGTGCATATTCATCAGCCCCTGCGCCCCTTCGAGCCGCTCCGGCTTTAACTAACTTCATTAAATGGCTTTCTCAATTACAGGTTGAGATAAGTGAATTTCCAGGATTGCCTCGGGCTCGGTTCTTAAAGCTCGGGGAGCGAGGAAGGGGGGGGAAAGGAGCACAGGAGAGCCCGAGCGCCCGGGAAGAACCTGTGGGAGGGGAAGGATTTGGAAATGGGGATGGTTCTTGCGTAGCCTCACGCTTGCTCATCCTGGTGCAGTTTGGCACAGCTGGTGAGACCTTTGCTGGGTCTTTGTTGCTCCCCAGAGCTCTTCTGATGACCTCGGTGTTTTCCAGCCTGTTAGACTCGACGATGGTGTCTTGGGGGACGTGGGTTTTCCCAGTGCTCCGCCTTCCCTTGTTCCACAGGCTGGAATTGTCTGTTTTTCGCGGGGAGCGGTGGCCTTGTCACCTCTCACCCTTTGCAATCCTCTCTCTTTCCCAAAGCAGGTGATGAGTTAGCTTGGAAACAGGAAAAAAATGGAGCAGGAGAAGAGATAAGAGGAAGAAATTCTTGACTGTGAGGGTGGTGGTGCAGGTTGCCCAGAGAAGCTGTGTCTGCCCCATCCCTGGAGGTGTTCAAGGCCAGGTTGGACGGGGCTTGGAGCAACCTAACCTNGGTGGAACTGGGTGGTCTTCAAGGTCCCTTCCAACCCAAACCATTCTATGAAAAGCCCCTGAAAGCCTCTCTGTCTTCCCCAGCGGTTCTCCACTGGTTTGCTGAACAAGACCATCCCCACTTGCGCCTCAACACCCCCTCAGCTGCGGTCACACTGCATTGGCTGTCCACACCCCACTAAAGTCTGGCAGAATACAGCAAAAACGAGCCATGTAAGATAATGAACTTTTTTGGCTGCTGGATGCACTTGGCCTTCGGGGCTCCTTGTGCGAGCTCACTGCGGGCACAGCACAGGGTGGTGCTGCCACGGGGATATTCCAGGAGGATTTCGGAGCTTGAGCCCTTGGTGGCAGCAATGCAGGTCATAGCTCTTTGGGCCACACTCCTCAGGGAGACCTCAGGCACGCGGAGCTGAGGTCCATATGGGGGGCCATAAGCCAGTTGGTGGGAGAAGTTGGGTGAAGGTGGATTTAATGGCAGAAGGGGGTGGTGAGGCTTCTCTCCCCTCCCATCCCCTCCCCTGGTGCAGCGAGCCGGGACCCACACCTCTGGCTGGAAGAGAACATGGGGGTGGGTGGGAGGGAGGGAGGGGGGTGCTGGGATGGGCATTCCTGACAGCGGCCGTTTCCCTCACGTCTGGCGGGAACTGTTGCGTTTGCCCTCCCTTTAGGTCGGCCGGGATGGCGGTGGCTCTTGGCTTGAGCCCTGCGCAGGAGAGGGGACACGTGGTACTGAGGGCTCATTGTTAGTGTGGCGGTTCTGGGTGCCAATTAGTAGATTTCGTGAGAGAAGCGGGAAGGATATCCCTCTGTACGAGCAAGGATGCCGGCGTCTGAAGCCCCTGCATCCCGCATGAGCCCCTTCGCTGTCCCACCTGCATCCTCGGACTGCGGCTGGAGATACGCTCTCGAGTCCCTGTTCTCGTCCTGCTGCGGTGGGGTTGAGCCCTTTGCAGAACTATATTTAGGTCTTGTTTAGAATCATAGACTCATAGAATGGTTGGAGTTGGAAGGGACCTTGAAGATCATCTAGTTCCAACCCCCCTGCCACGAGCAGGGACACCTTCTACCTGTCCCTCGCTGCCAGCCTGCAGCCCCCCGGGCAGCCCGGCCCCAGAGCCGGGAGTCTGTGCCGCTGCTGCCTCGGCCCAGACGGAGGGATATCCCCAGCACAGCTCCAGGCTGGGGGAGGATGGCTGGAGAGCAGCACTGAGGAGAAGGTCTTGGTGGTATTGGTGGGTGAGAAGCTCACCACGAGCCAGCAAAGTGCGCTGGCAGCCCAGAAAACTCCCAGCACCCCGGGCTGCATCCCCAGCAGCGTGGCCAGCAGGGTGAGAGGGGGATTGTGCCCCTCTGCTGCGCTCTGCTCTGCTCTGGAGAGACCCCCCTGCAGTGCTGCCTCCAGCTCGGGGGGTCCCAACAGCAGAAGGACACGGAGCTGTTGGAGCGGGGCCAGAGGAGGCCCCGGAGATGCTGCGAGGGCTGGAGCCCCTCTGCTGGGAGGACAGGCTGGGAGAGTTGGGGGGGTTCAGCCTGGAGAAGAGAAGGCTCCGGGGAGACCTCAGAGCCCCTTCCAGTGCCTAAAGGGGCTCCAGGAGAGCTGGGGAGGGACTTTGGATCAGGGAGGGGAGGGATAGGGTGAGGGGGAATGGCTTCAAACTGGAAGAGGGGAGATTTAGATGAGATATGAGGAAGAAATTCTTTGCTGTGAGGGTGGTGAGGCACTGGCCCCGGTTGCCCAGAGAAGCTGTGGCTGCCCCATCGCTGGAGGTGTTCAAGGCCAGGTTGGACGGGGCTTGGAGCAACCTGGGCTGGTGGGAGGTGTCCCTGCCCAGGGCAGGGGGGTGGAACTGGATGGGCTTTAAGGTCCCTTCCAACTCAAAGCATTCTATGAGTCCGTGCTATCTGGGGATGCTCAGCCCCGCACGCAGACTGGCCATGCTGCAGCTCCGGGTCCTTTGCTCCGGCTGCATTTGAGGAGTGGGAGCCAGGGTGAGGCGGGAAGGGAGGGACAGGCGGTGTTGCATGCACAGACGCCTCTTGAGCTGCCCAGTGCTCCCCTCCTGCTTGGGCCGGAGCTGCTGGTGCCGCTGAGAAGCCCCCGAGCCCCTTCCCAGCAGCGCCGGCCTCGGCCCGGAGCCGTTTGGCGGATGCTCCCACCCAGAGGAGAGGACAGATCCTCTTTTTGGTTCTGCTTTCGGTTCCGCTCTGCAGAGCGTGTCTGGCGTACGACCGCCGGGACCCGGTGTCAGTGGATCCGCGGGACGTGTGACTCCCCGAAACCGCCAACCCCACCGAGGTACCTTAGTCACCGCGTCCTTCAAACCCTCCCTATGTCTCACCCTCCGCTCCGGCAGCAGGGGCAGGACCTGCCGGCGGGGCCACGGGGACCAGGGGGGAATAAACCGCAAAGGGAGACCCTGGGGTCCGGGAGCGGGAGGGATGGCTGGGATGGGAAGAGGAGCCATGTTTCCCCCTCGGTGTGTGCCACGTTCCCCCTGCGGCACAAGGGATCCGGCCCCTCTACCTCTCCGAAGCAATTCCTCGCTCCAAAGAACACGCGGGTGATGGTGATGCGGCGGTCGACGGCGGTTTGCACGGGGGACCGGCGGCGTGGCTCCGCGGCAGAGCGCATTTTCAGCGTTTTGCATCATTCCGCCGCGTGGGCCGGACGCCACGAGAGAGCGGCAGCGGGCACGGGTGTTGGTGCGGGTGCAAAACTGATCCTTTGGGTGGAAAACTGAGTTTTTGGGAGTGCAAGACCCCTTCTTGCCAGGGCAGGGCTGGGCTGGCAGTGGGGGATCTTGCACAGCGCGGTCCCCACGAGCGGCGCCGGTGGGAGCACGTGCTCCTCCCGGCTCCCCACAGGGGCAGTTGGCGGGTGTCCCACGGCCCCGAAAAACCAAAAAACGGGACAGAAACGTAGCCGTGGCTACGGGGCCGACGGCCGCCGGGGCAGTTTCACACGCTGCTCCCCGAAACCCGGTGCTGCGGGCAGTGGGGGTCACTCTCAAGACTAAATAATTTCCCACCACCAAGGGGGCTGGGAGCTGCCAGCGAGGCTTGATGGGCAACTCCTTAACTTCTTTTTTTTTTTAATAAAACCTGTGCTTTAATTAATTTTTTAAATTTTTTTTTTTTACAGAAACCCCATGCTTTGCCCCAGGGTGAATTTTCCCCCAATTTTTTGGTGGGTGTTTAACAACCCCAAGCACGGCGCTATGCAGCAGCCAAAGGAGGGACGCAGCGCCCGGCACCTCGCGGGAAGGAGGGTCCCCTCGCAGCGGCGGCTCCGTGCTGACCGATCCGGGAAGGGCCGAAGGGCCGTCACCGCTTCCCACCGCTCAGGACCACGCGGAGGAGCTGCTGCCGCGTGGTTATAACAGCCCCTCCTGCCCCAGCTTCGATGGCTGCTCCCTTTCCTTCTTGGAAATGCTTTATCCTCATCCATCCATCCATCCGTCTGTCCGTCCCTCCTCCCCGGCCCCTGCCCTTGCCCCATCCCTGCGAAATGCCCTGCAAGGGGCAGGGGCCGTGCCGGCTGCCCTTCTTCTCGGTCGGCGTTTAACGTGAGGTCTCGGCGTCGTTGGGCGAGCGCCGGGACCCCCCCAGTTCTGCCCATCTCTAGACACCAAACATGCTGCGAAAATGCAGGGGAGGCTTTGCCGCTGCCGGGCGCCCAAACGCGGGATGCGGGAAGCGGTGCCGGTGGCCGCCGCGGTCCTGATGGAGCAAAGCCCCTCTTCACCTCGGCTGCCGCTCCAGTGGGGTTCTGGGTGATGGCAAACACGGCGGCAGGGTGTGCTCCGTGCAGGCAAGGAGGGGAGAAGCACTGAGCACGGGAAAACGGAGTCGGGGGGGATGGATGTCCCCTGCGAAGGGGCAGGGACCCTCGCCCTGGCGCCCATGGGTGACCCGAGCTGGGTCCGTGGGTGCTGCCTGCCTCGATGGCAGCCAGGGCACCCGAAGGACTTGGTTGTGGGATAAATCCCCTGGAAGAGGTGGGATAAATCCCCCTGGAGAGGTGGGATATATCCCCCTGGAAGAGGTGGGATAAATCCCCCTGGAGAGGAGGGATATATTCCCCTGGAGAGGTGGGATATATCCCCCTGGAAGAGGTGGGATAAATCCCCCTGGAGAGGTGGGATATATTCCCCTGGAGATGTGGGATAAATCCCCCGGGAGAGGTGGGATATATTCCCCTGGAGATGTGGGATAAATTCCCCCTGGAAAGTCTCAACGCTTCCCGCAGGAGCACAAGCAAACCCCCCCCCCAGCTCTGCAGCCGGAGGAGCTCTTTTGGAAACATTTCTAACTGCAAACCCAACGCTTTCCAGCAGGAAAAGCACCTCCAAAANAAAAAAAAAAGAAGAGCAACTCCAGAGCTTTACAGCAAATCTCTTTTCCCCACGACCGAAACGGGGCTGCCAAATTTGGGGGTCTGGTTTTTCCTCTGGGCAGCCGCAGGGCAGAGTGCCGTCCAGCCGTGATTTGTGTCGCTCTGAAATCTCATCGGGAGAGGGCAGTTCGCCTTCACCCTCCGCTGCCGCCGCCGCCGCGTCTCCCCACGCACGGCCGCGGCCCCGCACACTGCGAGCCCCGGCGCGTCTCGGGTCCCTCCTGGCAGCTTTGGCAATTTTTTTTTCCCCTTTCCCGGGACCGGCCGGGTTGCAAAGCTCAACTTTTTCTGCTAACCTCTCCCCACGGAGCTGTGGGATTTGGGAAAGTCAAGTAAAAACCCAGTAATGCCCTACAGCTGCTGATCCCACCCCAAAACGTGATGGCATCGCCAGGAAACCCGGATCGCCTCCGATGGGCGCACCCACTGCTGTTCCTTTGGTCGGAAACATTAACAACTGAGCTAATCTTTTTTTTTTTAAAAAAAAAAGTAATTGTAATTTTCAGGAAGCCGTGCATTGCTTCCCGAGCCCCACACTCGGGTATTTTCCAAGAATTGCTCCATAATCTGGAGAGGCAGAAGGGTAATTTTTGTTTTACCTGCTTCTCCCCTCGTTCTCGGAGCTGGTGACTCCTAAAGTGACGGTGCTTTGCCCAACCTGCCTTGAAAATGCCATCCCGCCTGGTGTCCCGCCTGGAGAAGGGCTTCTCCGGTCACTCAGGGGAGGGATGAAGTGTTCAAGGCCAGGTTGGACGGGGCTTGGAGCAACCTGGGCTGGTGGGAGGTGTCCCTGCCCAGGGCAGGGGGGTGGGACGAGATGGTCTTGAAGGTCCCTTCCAACCCAAACCATTCTATGAGCCTCTGCGCCCAGGGTATATTCCTGCACCCGGGGAAGCCGAGCTGGGGCTCGGTGGTGGGACAAGGACACGAGGAGGTGCTCCGTCTCCAGCTGCGCCTGTAGGATGCTGCGGTGGGATTTTCAGCCGGTTGGGATTCCCCGGGGGGGGGGCACTGCCGACAACCAGAAAACACCCAACGCCTCTGCCTCCGCTGCCCTCGCCTGCCCCCCGGCAGCCCCGCTCTGCCCTCCCAGGTATTTAGGGGGAGTATTTTAAGCTCAGAGAGGCAGAAGAGGTTGGCAGGCTGCCTGGAGGAGAGCTCTCTGTCCAGACACTGGTTATTTTAAAGAGCAAAAGCCCCGGCGCGGCGGGGCCGGGGGCGGCGGTGGCCCCATTCAAGAAGTGGGGTACGCTTATTGGTGGATATTTCTTCCCTCGAGTGCGTTCCTTATGGATGTCACCGTATATATACGGTGAGTCGGCGTGCCTGCGGTGGCTCGTGACGAACAATCAGCTCCCAGGAGAGGAAGGGCTAATTTCTCCTTTTTTTTGAGCCCGTAAAGATTTGTCGGCAAGGAAGGGGAAAAAATTGGCATAAATTTTCAACATATTAAGATGTCACCATGCTTAGATTAATTTTTTTTTCTAAAAAAAAACAAAACCAAGCGAGGCACAAATAATAAATAGAGCGACACGCAGCTGACTTCAAGGGAAAGCTGATTTCCCCGGGGCGCGCTCCGCGCCGCGTATGCCAAAATCTGGCCTCGTTCCACAGCTCGGCGACCTGAAGCCGAGGAGCGCGGTGCTCAGAGCAGAGCCTGGCCCAGGGCCCGCTCCCAAACGGGACGGGGATTTCTTTTTCAGCGTGTCGATTCCCCCTGCCAGCGCTGGCTTGGTCTGCCCGGGGAAAAAAGAGGTGTGACTACGCCTGTTGGTGTTTATATATATATATATATTAAAAGAGCTGTTTGAAAGGAGAACTCACAGCTTTTCTTTGCCACTCGGACGCCTGTGGTTCGCTGCAGGAAGGGTTTTCTCAAATGGTGTTTTCCGCCCCGCTGTGGGATATTCCTGCGCCGTGGATATTCTGCGCGACGGCGCTGGCCTGCCGCGGACCGCGGGATGTGGTGGGCACGTGGGATGGGGCGCGGGGCAGCAGTGGGATGGTGGGACCAAGCCAGGAGCGAGCAGCACCGCCCCGAGGGATGCGGCAGAGCAGAGGGGATGGGAGATGGGTATCGCCCCAGGGGAGGTTTTTCTGCTACCACCCTCCAACAAACATGGGATAAATGCTTCTCCCACCGCTCCCTGCCCCTCCTGGAGTTTCAACCTGCCAGCAGAAGGAATTGTAGCTGCTTCCAAACCCTCTGCACCCTCTTGGCTTTTCCATCACTACTCCAGCGGACACGTGGCCTCACGTGCGGCTGGCACGAGTCTGTACCCTGGGGATTTGACAGGTTTTTTTTTAAATTCCCTGCATACGTTGGGCAATATTTGACCCGGTGCCATTCATCCTGGGTTCTGCTGTGCAAATGGGTGCTGGGCTGACGTGGGGTTCTCAGCATCCTTGGAGAGCTCCGTTATCCTCATTCATGGCGTGGACGCCGTCTGCTTGCGCCTGGGGTCTTCTGCGGTCTTCTGAGTCTGAGCAAAGCGGGTTCCTGTATGGTGACCACCACCCCAGGGGAAAGGTTGGGCTTCTTTAGGGGAAAAAAGCTCAGGATTTGGCTACCACAGCCCTCGGGTGGCCATCCCCCTGTTTTCACAAATAACATTGCAGGGCCAATGACCTCGTTAAGACTTTCTTCCTTACTGAGTCATTCCTGAGCTCCTTGGAGTAACTTTGCTCGTGCCACTGACTAATTCTCCTTCGCTCCTTCCCCCACCTTTCAACCGGAAAAACTGGATGTAACTGGGTTGGTTTGGGTTTGTTATGTTGTGGGGGTTTTTTTAACCCTGAGCTTATTGTGGAGGGCTGTGACACAGTGTAATTGAAGCTTGTGTTGTAGGCTTGACACTCGTCTCGGGACAAGGACAAAAAATGGCAGTGGGGCTGTCCCCACCACCCCCAGGGCACCCTCAGCTCCCCGCGGCGGGACTCGAACCCGGAGACTCCCCCTCCCCAGGCCGACACCTTCCCCTCTCCCCCACGGCCTGGGGGCGGGGCGCTCCCCTCCTGGCCCCGCCCCCCGCCCTCCGCCCCGCCCCGCGCGCGGGCTCGCCTGACGACAGCTGCAAAGCAGTTTTTCAGCAGCCGCAAGTGAGGTGAGTCGCAGCCCCGCCGCGCGGGGGGGGGAGGGGGGCGAGAAACCCCCCCCACTTTCCCCCGCCGGGCCGGGGCCTCTCTCGGTACCTCCGGGCCCAGCGGCGANTGGGGGTCCCCCGAGGGAGGGAGGGAGGGAAGGAGCGGGGGGGGGCCGGGGCGCAGGCTGCCAGCTTCCCTCCTGCTTCCCTCAGAGGTCCGGCCCAGCCACCGGGTGACCCGCCGTGCCAGCCCGCGGCCTCCGCGCTACCTGAGCCAATGCTAGATCTGGAGGTGGTGCCCGAGCGGTCTCTGGGGAACGAGCAATGGGAGTTCACCTTGGGTAAGTGTGTGTCTGTGTTCCCGGAGCTCGCCCGGCTGCCCCCGGGCCCCTTGTGTGTTTGGGGGGGGGGGGAGGGATTCGCGTCCCCTCGCCATCATAACGTTTCTCCCAGTGCTTTCAGGGAGTTGCAAGAGTGGAAGGGAGAGTCAAACCTCACCTTCCTCTGTCGCTAAAAATACTAATGTACGAGCTTCAAGGATTCCCTTGTAGTCTATAGTTTCATCTTTCGCTTTTGCATGCCGAGTTGTGCTTTGTTTATCAGCTTGCATGCTTTCTTCTACTCGTTTACCTTGTTTTGTCTTGCCTTGCCGTCTTAGACTAGTATTTTTTTTAAATAACTCCTAAAAGAGGAGGTGTGGATGTACAGACTGTCACCTGAATATATGTCAGGTGATATCAGCATCTTCAACTGTGCGCTGATACTTAGCATGATTACTGTGCTTTTCTGCACAAACCCTTCATAAATATCAGTTGAGTTTCACCATTTCTTTGTGTTGTTGCTGGGTTGCAACGCTATAGTGGAGAAAGTAAACTTTTGAGAGGTTTTCTCAGGGTTAGATAACAGGTATTTCTCACCCCAATGATTCTTATTTTCTTCTCTTTCTGAGAGGTCCTTCCTTACCAGTCATTGCTCTATTTACCACAAGGAGAAAGAACTTTCCCCCAGCTGATGGAAATTTGGCTGGTGCTCAGCTCAGGGCACTTAAGTGTAGCTCGGATGGTATGGATTCTTCAGATGGCCTGTGTTTTCAAGCAAATATTGGTAGTCCTTATGCCTCTCAGAAAATACTGTAGCTGTCACGTTTTCCGAGTGATTGTTTGAGATATCAGCGTTGGGCTCTTTCTCTCAGTTTTCCATCTTTGCTGTCGTTCTGTCTAAAGCACAGTTAATGGTAGTAGGAGTTTGGCTAATGTAAACGGGGCTCTGGGTGGCAGCCGTCTGTATCTGCCAGACCCCGAGTTACACTTCTGCTGCTGTTGTCACCTGTGACAGCAGGGGGACAGAGTGTTCCTTAAAAGCACTGTTACACAGCTTCCATGAACTTGGGTCACACCAAAGGAGCGGTGCTGTGACGTGAAGTTGTTTATATGAAACCCATTAAACACAAAGGGTTGTTTATGCTGCTGTGAATTTAGAGTCAAGAACAATTTGATGGTTACAGGGAGCATTAGAATGGCTTTTGGAGGCTAATTATAGTACCTCGGGTCCCACCCTTTGAAATCTCGGTGATCTTCTTGTACCGCTGACATGTTACTGTGCTCTCTCAGCTCTGCGTGGCCTTCTGCAGTCCTTTTCAGGTAATATGGGTGCTAAAGAAATGCAATCTCGAATTATATACCCTGACAATCTCCATAAATAAGTAGTACAGGCTTCCCTCATTCTTCTTATAAAAACAAAAAAAAAAGGAAGAGAGAAAATTATTTTCATTTTCCCAAGAACCCCCAAAGAAGCCCGTTAATGCGATCTTATGGTTAAAATTATGTACCGTGTCTCTGTCTATGTGTACACACACACATACACGCATAGATGTGAGAGGGAGGAAACTCGGCTGCAATTCTTGGAGTAAACATAGCCACCACGTGATGCGTCTAATATATAATTAGCATGACCTGCTGGTATAGAGCAGGAGGCTGGCTAGGTATTAAGATACTTAACTTTGTCCTGCGCTAGCGATGTTGTATGAAAATTGTCCCTGCTGATAAAGCTGGTTCAGCTGTGTTAGTGGGAGAGAGGTTGGAAGCACCGGTGTAAATGGGATTCTCGCTGCCAGTGGTATTCTACTCATCATTTGTTTAGATGTGCTCTTAGCAGAACTAATGGCAGTATTCCTGAACTGCTGCTGACTCTGGCTTCCAGTGTTGTGCCCACAATGGAGATGACTGAGGGGAAATGCCAGGAAAATTTTTTACATGAGTTTTTGGATTCTGTTTCTGGCTCCAGTGTTGACTCACTGTGTGACCAGAGCACAAAAAATTTAACCAAGGCTGAGTTTTGTGTTCAATTAGATACCTGTCTCACTGCACCTCTCGGGCTACATTCCTGCCTTTTTAAAGGAGAACAATTAAATACTTGTTCTGTAGTGCCTATAGCTGTATTATTAGCGTTTGAGATATATAATTTCTAAGGCATACTTACATTTCTCTTGCTTTGTATACTTTCTTTTCTTACTAAGTTTTACTTCTCTTTATTTAATGTGTTATGACTCATCTTCTCTTGAATTTTCTTGTATTCTTCTCATTTAATCTTTATTCATTCCTCTAGCCCCCTCCCCTTGAAGACACATAGTCTTAGCACAGGCTAACGCCTCGAGCCATGTTGTCCATGACCAGCATATGTGAGAGGAGTGGCTTGTGCCGCTCATATCACTCCAGCATTTAGAAAAGGGAAAAGTCTGTGATAAGAGAGACCTAGCACTGATCTTTGTGGGCATTATTTGCCGTGGCTCAGTTTGGTTGACTGCCTGATACGCTGGAAACCATGTTTGCTTCCCCATTCCCCCTGACTGGTGAACAGGGGAAAAAGAATTCTTTGTTTTCCTCTTTGTGAAGGCTGATGAATGTTGAGGAAAAGGGGGTGTTGTGTGTGTGTGTGTGTGTGCATGAGAAGGTTGGAGAAAAATAACCCAGTTTCTTTACTCCTCCTTTGGCTCTCTGCTAGTGGAGGCAAAGGAAGGATGCTGGCTCCTCCATGCATGTTTTAGGTTCTGCGCACTGTTCTTGGAGAACTTAAGTCACTACTTGTAGCTTTGCTAAGCAGCTGCGTGGCAAAACCTGCTTCATTCTTGGTTGCTGAAAACTGAACTAAATCAGTCCATGTCCATTTGCTTGCAGCTTGAGAAAGCTCTGAGTAAGAGAGTCACATGAGCCATCTGTTTGCACACTTACCAGCCCAAGATTGCATCAGTTTACATCGGACTACAAACTGAACTTCGTGTTTGTGCGCACTTTTTTTAACCACATGCTGTTTTACTGAAACCTTACCTACTTCTGACGCTTGCCATGGGCATATAGATTCTGTCAGCTTGTTCGCTGCCTTTGCTTGAGCCTTTGCCACTTGTTTTTTTTTTTTAAAAGCTGATGGTCTTACCTCTGCAAGGCTCCTAGAAATACTGACTTTGAAAATCGGTTTTAAACTTTTCAATCATCTTTACTGTTTTTGGAATCATAGCTTTTGCTAGGTTAAGAAATGTGAAACTTTCACAGCAACGTCTTCAATCTTAGCTTCTTGCTGTTATTTATGTTTCTGTTCCATTCTGAAAATATTATCTAATACGTAATAACTGTCTTTTCAAAACTCAGCTGCTTAGGCTACAAGGCAACTGCTATTTCCTAGATAATAGGAAACAGTGCTGCTCTACTGTGGCTCTGTGCATTTTAATTTCATTACCATTATTAAAATAATAACTATTCTTTTTGATTTTGTATCATCTTCTGGTGTATATTTTCTAGCTGCAAAAAAAAAATTGTTTCCAGGATTAGGGGCTAGTGTGAAAAAACAATTTCACAGAAATATTTGTATATGGTATTTACAAATTGAATCGCTGTAGTTCCAGTCTGTAAGATGTTTTGCCGAAACTTTATTTCCTAATTACAGAAAAGCTGCAATGTATGGGTATGACAGGCACGTATTTTAGCGCAACAGTGAAAATAATTATTTTTTAAATCTTTTTTAGTGTGGTGCTAGTATTATATCAAAGCAGTCCCTATGGTGATCTAGTTGTATGTGTGAAATATATATATACATGGAGAGGGAGTTTACTCCTTTGGTACTGTGTAAAAGGTGTTTTTGAACATGTTGTATGGTCCGAGTTTGAGAGGTGTAGCTAGTAACTAAGAATGTGAATGCCTGAACTGTTATCTCGATAAAAGTGTCAGTCCCGTGGTAAATTTTCCCTAATCGAGGCAACTCTCTTAATGTTTAAAAAGTAGAAATAGAGAAGAACGGGGTGAGGAATGTAAATAAAATGTCAGATAACTAATCTAAATTGACTTGCAGCAATTAGAAGGGATATAAAACATCACAATTATGAGCTCATAACCTCTCTTTACAAACACCTGCCTCGATCCAGGAACACGATCACATTTCATTTGGAAAGGCAACAAAAGTGTGATAAAGGATGAGATGGTATGGTGCTATTCTTTCTGCAGAATCAGCTGTTTCATTCCACTTTCAAAATTTTATAGCTGTAAAGATAAGATATACACTGAAGAAAAAAAAAAACCACGAGGAAAGAAGCGCCCTTGAAATCGTGTTAGAGGGTGAATGACTATTAAGTGTATTACTTCAGTTGGACCAAATTGTTTAGTATGTTTGTCTTGTGGGTAAACTGAGAAGATAAAGTTCCTCCCTTGACACAAATGTAGCGGTATCAGTGGCTAATGTGGCCTGGTAGGGCTAAGGAGAACCGTTGCTCCATTTTAATATTTGTGTTTATCTTGTACGACTGCTCAGTAGTTTTCCAAGCTCGATAAAGGGTATGCCATAAAATGCAGTGCAGGAGCCTATGGAATGTGTGTAAGAATGCTCTAGGCAGCTCTGGTGGCGTTTGGTATAGGCTATTTTATCAGTTACCCGATTGTTGACCCCAAGGAGCAGAAAATTTTGCATGTGAATTGTAGAAAGATCTGTGCTTTTTTCTGCCTGAACTTTGCAGTTTAATTTTGTGGCTAGAGATACTTTCCGTTCATATATGCCGAACAAACTGGTAGATAAACAGTGACTTTTCTCTTTGAAAAAACAGGTCTGTGCTGATACCGTGAGTCAAGTAGGCTTATTTGTTGATCGCATACCTTTCTGTTGTAATGTACTGTTTGCTTATGGCGGCTCTGTTACCTCATCTCTAACCTTTCTGGTAAAAAAAAATACTGTTAGCTGGTCTCCCAACTGAAGAAATGCAACTGTTTTTATTTACAGGAATGCCGTTGGCTCAGGCTGTAGCAATTCTTCAGAAACACTGTCGCATTATCAAAAACGTCCAGGTTCTCTACAGTGAGCAGGTGAGTAGTGCTGGGTCATACACCTCACTGTTTCCCAGAATTAAGGCGTTAGGGGGTATACTGATGCTGTGCCAGGCTAACATGTGTATTGTGTGAGTTGTGGAGCTACTTGAAATTGAATTACACCAAATTATTGTCACCACATCAGAAGCGTAGCTTTTATAACAGTTTCACATCGAGTGTAGTAATCCTCAGTGCAGTGATTTAACTGATAGCGGTTTTGTGTATGCAGTGGTGGGGTAGTATTATTTGGTTTTTTTAAGAAGGGCAATGTTCTGTAATTACCTGGATAATTTAATTCTAGTATTTTTACATTATCACCATCAAGCATTGCGGTAGTTTTGAAGTACTGAATCACTCGTTACTTTCCACTTTCGTCTTTGTTTTGGTGGTGATGAACCCACTGAAAAAGCTTCTGCACCTCCTCTCTGCAATTTTGTGTACAGAAAGTGGATGCAGTAGATTAAACCAGCTATAGATGTGTTAATCATTCTTCATAACTAAACATTCCTTAGTTCCCAATACATTTGACTCCCATCAAAAAGGGGACTAGAAGCAAAACCTTTCTGCTAGATCAAATAAAAGGTGTTACATACCCACCTTCACATTGAAGGAGGTGGAAGGGAAGAGGAGACGGGACACAAGGAGGAGTGTGACTCTCCAAAGGTGTATTACGTGAAGTGCACATTAATCAGGAGATGCTATTCAAATACTGTAGATCTTTGCATCAGGAAAAAGGCAAAGTTTGCTAGAATTTCAGTTTGTATCAAAATACTGATTGATGCCTTGTGAATTCACAGTGAATACTGAATGGCTAAGGAACAAGCTTGACTCTGGCGTTTGCTGCTGGATACATATTTCATATAATGAAATTGGTTATCCTTTTTTTTTTTGACAATATGTAGATTTATGGGTTTTACGATGACTGAATATTTACTTTGCAAATTGAAAATCTAGCTCCTTGTACTTAATGCATGGGAGCATCCGTCTGGCAGTGAATGCATTCCTTGGTTTCTGTATGCTTTAGAGGTTTCTTAGTTTTTCTTACCCCAGTGCCTTCCAGAATTATTTCTAGGTTTGTTTAGGTAACTGATGAAATTCCCATTCCTCCCAGTTTTGTAGAATCACAAAAGGATTAGCGGTCCAGTGCTAGAAAGCAAGGTATACCGCTGCTTAGCTCTTTACACCTCTTGGACAGCTATGTTGTGCTTGACCACGTACACTGAATTTTTATAGTCTCTGCAGGGGTTGTTCTTAGCATTTTTCTCCCCAAACTGTAATAAGTGTAATCTGCATAGTCCTACAAAATAGTAGTCTCAGCTTTGCGGAATAGTTGTGTTGATACTTTTTTCTGTATATTATTCTGATTCAGCACCTGATATTG
This sequence comes from Anarhynchus alexandrinus, assembly GCA_008711295.1. NCBI lineage: Eukaryota > Metazoa > Chordata > Aves > Charadriiformes > Charadriidae > Anarhynchus > Anarhynchus alexandrinus. The sequence goes on from VUYV01000396.1 coordinate 464,515, forward strand.
GTGCGATTTTTTGCACATGCCACTGAGGGCCTGCATTTGACCCATCTGGCTGTATCCTCACCCTCGTGCAGAACATCATGCACTTCATTAGCAGCTGGGCACAAAGAGCTGCTGGTGCAGTGCTTGGAAGATTCAGAGCTTTAAATAAACTTTGCCATGCACAACTTTTATCTGGCTAAACTATACCTGAACAGTCTTTAAGTCTTTCTTCTTTGCTTTCTAAAAGAATGCCTTTGAGCATAGTGATCAAATGTTATTTAAAGTTGTTGCATCCAAAGCACTGACTTTCTGATCCTGGAGCTCCAGCAGTGAGTACTTCCTTTCAAAAATTTATATGACAATTAAATGCAATTACATCTGCCCACGGCTCTCTTTTTAACTTGACATAAATGGGATGCCCAAGCTGTGCCAAAAAAAGCTTGATGAACCTTTTTCTGTGACTGAAGAATTTTAACTCCTTTTCGGTCAGTTTGAGCGGGGCACTTAATTGTCTTTCCATGTTTTCCTAAGCCTCTTCCTCTGGATTTATGTTGATGGGATTGTTCAGCGATAACAGTTTTTCCTGCAGCTTTATGTAGATTAGTGGTGTTAAGTGCACATATGAGTTTATTCCTTGAGGAAGGACTTTCCTGTTGCTTCCCGGCGTCATCTTTCATACTTGAGGTTCTGTTTTGTGTCTTAAAAGTCCCATGAACTAAATTTGTGCCCTTGAAACTCTTCTTCTAATAGAAAGTGTGCCAGCATAGAACAGAAGCTATTGGCTGTAATAATGATCAAACTTTTCCTCAGATGTGTGTGGCATTGTTTTTCTTTTTCACCTGCTCAAAAGTACTTGTAATGCTCTTATTAATTTTGGAATAACCTTCAGAAAATTCTGCTTGGAAATCAGTGAGATGCAGAGCCTATCTCGTATCAGAAGAGCTCTGTTGGTATATTTAAATGTAACACAGCACATGGTTTTTGCTCTATCTGTAGCTTTTCTAAATTAGACTTACAAAGGATTTTTTAAAATAAAAGGCCATCAGGATCAACATTAGACCTTTTTATCTCAGGCTCATGGCTACATTGCAGTGCTGCTTCAATTCCACACAGTATCATAAAAGTTTGCCAGCAGTAGTGAAGTATTGATGCCATTGTGCAAGGCGCTGCGAACACTTCATTTAGAATACAGCTTACACGTCAGATCACCGGTGTTGAAGAAAGATGAGCTTGAACTGAACCTGCTTTGGGAAAAGCTATGGGACTGATCAAGGGGAGTGGGAAATCTGCATCACAGGAGATTGAAAGCCCTGAGGCTTGTTTTGGCCTAGCAGTGTGAAATCTAGGATCTGATTATTTAAATACGTGGTTTGGGAAGGGATGGGACATGCATATGAGAATGCACAAAAAGTATCCAGGCTGGAAGACAGCGCTGATGTGAGAACAAAGAGGTGAGAAAATTTAGGATGAAAATTAGGCTTCTGACAGTCAAAGCGCAGACCTTCCCCAGTAGAGCAAAGAAGGGGAATAACAGTTGTTAAGATAGCTCATGCTTAATTCATAAAAAGGGCTTTATGGTGTGGCTGCTTGCATTAGAAGCCTGTATGTGCCCCAGATGCCCCATCCCCATTCTGTCTTCTGCTAGATGACTGCTTGGTGCTATTCTAGGGCGTGAGTATTGCCGCCTGCCTGTCCTTCAACCTTTTTTCTCCTCAGAGGAGCCAGTTGTGGAGGGTAGAGCTTTTGGAAGCAAATGTGCTTTAGATTGTACATGATCAAATAGCTGAATTGGGGCCAACTGGCTGTGTATGCATGGATTGTACTGGTACCGGCGCGGTGAGCAGCTTCCACAGCGTCGCAGCTGACTGAGATGGCGTAGAGCCTATACAGACACCAGTGAAGCCGGTGGAATGTCTCCTATTGACTCCAGCAGACTGCAAATTAAGCCTTTCGTTGTTATGATTCACAGTAACTAAGGAAACCTAAATTCAATTCACAACATAAGAGGCTGAAGCCTTCCTTTTGAGGCCTGAAAAAGACTGAGACACTCTGATTTTTTTTAAGTGGAAAGCCTTCTCTCACCATCTTTCTGTCAAGTGCATCCTTGGGTCTGATGCGTGGCTTGGTGAGATGGCCCATTATTTTTGTGTGCCAAGAATGCAACAGACTGTCCCTGCATGATGTCTCTGATGCTAAACTTGGAATGTTAATTTTCAAGGTGGTTCTGCTCACCCCCCCCCCCCCCNCCGGGCCCTTCCTTCAAAGTAATGAACAACTACCCTTTTGGGAGTTCTTGCAGGGTGCAGGTCTCACACAGGCACTTCTATTTCTTTTCATAAGGAAACCAAAGGGGTTGAGAGATTTGGCCAAATCTATTTTTGTTATCCTTATTCGTTGAACAAGTGGTTGTTTTCTGAGGCAGTTTTGTTTTTTCCGAAGTAACCAATTTGTACTTATACAATGATATATATCTTAACAAAGAAGCCTTGAAATTAAAAGCCTAACAGCTTTTTTTGTTTTACAGTCACCTCTTAGCCATGACCTCATCCTTAACCTGACTCAGGATGGAATCAAACTGCTGTTTGATGCTTTCAATCAGCGACTTAAGGTAATAAAATATTGCAAAACAAACCCCTAGGATATAGTGACACTTAACAAAGCTTTAAGTATGTGATCCTTTTATACATTTAATTTGCTATATATAGTGCTCTCATGTGATAATGAACTGCATTTCTTTGGTTTGGGAGTTAAATCTTGGTTTATAGGATTAGTGCACTTTAACATTGTACTGGGGACGGTAAGAGTGCCATAGGAGTAGCATGGCTCTCACTTGCCCATCTTGTCTCAAGATGCACCAGAAGCTGCAAAAGGCCGTTGCTAAAGCTGAGCCTGGGATTTGAAATCAGACCATCGTTTAACGCAAACCAGACAGCGTTGTGCTTTCCCAGGCTATTCCTTTATTTGTGCTGCCATTTTATTTTTGAGAGCAAACTTACTCTCTCCTATTCTTAGTTTTCAGTTGAGTTGCGTTCATACTTGTGTGGCCGTGACTGCATGCTTTCTCCCCAAAAAGCCATGTTAGGGGCTGTTGGGAGCCGATGCCTCCTGCACTCAGTTTGTTCTGGATGAGCTTTTATCTCTGTGGTCAAAGTCCTCAGCCCAGCAATTTCCACAGCTGTGCTTTTAGGTGACCAAGTTTTGATCTGCCTCTGTAGGATGCTTTGTGTAGTTAAGATGCAGAATAAAGGGCAGGCTGGCCACTAACCTCCTGTGGCATTTATGGTCGCAAAAAATCCGTTATGAAAGTGGTATGGTTCATCCATACAAAAGGGGCTGCTGAGGGACTGTAGAGAGATGACTAGATCAGAATGAAATTCTGAAAAGCTTTCTTAACTGAAACTTTTGAAATATCTGTGTGGAACTTCTTAGTTATTCAGGATGGTGCTTTCGGCAGGACCAGCTGTGCTGAATGATTGGCAGTGTGGTTCTCACCTGGGGTGCCTAAATTGCTTACCACAGGCCTGGGTGTTGATTGGGCTAATTGGGTGAGAGTGTAGGGCTCTAACTGCCGTGCTATTTAACATTTGAAAGCAGAAGCGTGGGGTTAAATGTGATGCTAACAAACAGAATGCTTATCCTTTAGGTAAGTCTGGAATATGGTGTTCACATCCATACTTCAAGTGTTGGAACAGTGGTAGCCTTGTTCCCCTTACTCACCTCTGTCTCCAGTACAACCAGCAGCTCTCCAAAAATTTCAGCCTAGTGCTTTAACAGAAAAATGACTGTAAGAGTGTAGCAGTGTGCTATCAGCTGAAACTTGAGCTCTTTGTATATTTTAAATGAATAGCAACCCAAATTAGTAGTTGCTGGAAGTGCTTATTTCTCTAGTAGTAACCGTGATATGTTTGTATTTTTCTTTTTAAAAATATCTTTTATATTAACTATAAAAATACCTATTTTGAAGAACAGTTTTCAGTGCAATTGGAGCTCAGGTGGAGGACAGCTGAGCACTTTTTTTTTTCTCCAGATTTCAGTTTGTAATTGCCTTATGGAAGCTTCTATTCATGAAGTCACTCTGTAATAATGGGATTTTCATTTTTGTCAAGATTTAGAACTTAATTGTGTATGTGAGTTTACAATTTTCAAGAGAATATCTTGAAAATTCTCTTTGTTGGATGGTTCTTTATCAGTGTAAGCTATACCTGCTGTATGAAATCTTTCCAAAATATATTTAATTCTTCAGGAGACCGAACTCAAAACATAATCACTTCAAGGGCATGGTTTGCTTGCTGACGTTTTTTGGAATGTCGCAATCTTGTAGTGTTTTTGCAGTGCTAGAGGTAGCGTATGCCATGTCTTTTCATCTCCAAACAGTTTTTGAGGGTCTGGCCTTGTCATTTCAACACTTAGTGTTCTAAGAACTACACAAGAGCTTTTCTTCTCACCTTTCTCCACAATGAGTTTTAAAACTTCTTTTAAAGAAAAAATAGAAAAAACAAACTCTTATGGTATGTGGTTTTAGGTTTGCTTTTTTAAAAAAAAAAGAAAAAACAATCTCTTCTGGCATGTTGTGGTTCAGTGGTCTAGTGATACCCTTAGTTTGTTTGAACTATGAAGAGTAAAGCTGTGTAAATGCATACAATGCTATGAAAACTTACACTTGTAAAAGCATTCAGAAAGCTTTATAGAAGAAATTCTATGGGATCAGTTCAGAAGTAAGCAATAGGACTTCTTGAAGAATAGTGTAGGTGTAGAATAAGTAATGCCTGTTTTCAAGATGGTATGACTGTTTTCAGTGTTGCTCAGCAGCAGTAAAAGTGGAAAAATCAGGATGCGTTTTTGCTTTGCTTTGTGTGTTGTTTTTTAATACACTCTTGCTATTTGGCTGTGAAAAAGAGAATGAAATATAGGCTACTAAAATAGAAAGACTTGACAGACGGAAAGAAGCTGGTGCAGGAATAAAGCCATAGCAATATTCCTAAAAAGTTTCCTCCCTTTTTTCAGGGAGGGGAAGAAGGCTTGTGCATCGTCCCTGCTCGCTTTCAGCAGCCAAAGCACTGCAGGAGATGTAGGTGCCTTAGTTTTGAGCTAACCTGAGAGTAGATCCAGGACCAGGTTCTGAAAACATTACTGTGAATTTTAGAAACAAGGTCTGTCGCTCACACTCCCTCTGAGGTGGAGAAAGTTCCATTTCACAGCGCTGGTCTGTTATTGCTGCTTAGTAGATACCTGAACATTTTTATGAGTCTTACTCAGTAGTAATTATCAAAACAATGAGTGTGACAAAACATCAGGTTTTAATTATTTAAACCAGCTGCCTTCTGGCTGGGTGGTAAACCCATCACTGAATAGTCCTTGGGCTTCCCAGTTGTTTGTTCTTCTGCATGTAGAAACAATCACATTAAGCCTTTTGTCAGTGTAGCTTCTGTAGTTTAAAACGTAAATCCTTTTCTAGTGCTGTAGCCTGTTGCAGTGTTTCTTCAATATGGGTCTTTCATGACTTTTATGAGATCTTCCGACTACCTCTAAATTTTGCTGACTTGTGCTTGTTTCTTGCTCCGCTGTTAGTAAAAAGAAATGTTGACATGAATAGATCTGTCTGAATCCTGGGAGGAGGGCTGATGGCAAATGGGTGCCTGCTGGCTGCTCTCGGGGTGTTTCTCTCGTGGGGCACCTTGTTTGGGTAACGTGCTGTTCCTCATGCACTGCTGCTTCTTGTTCAACTCGTCCTTTTGTCTTCCACCACCGCAGCCTGTTTCAGCAAAACTTCAGGAGAGCGCCCAATACTCTCTGGTAGTTGCTGCGAAACTAGATCTGTGTGAGAGGTGGTTTTCTCTATTTGCAAAACGTTTTTTTTGGGGGGGGGAAAGAGGATGTGCAGAGTTACTAAAAAAAAAAAAGTAAAATCATTCCTAGCTTTTCATAAAAGTAGCCTTTGTTTTTAACAAGTGGTGCAGTAAAGGAAACCTGGACATGTCAAACTGCATTTGAATGAAAATGCTGGATAACCAGGTTTTTCCAAGAAGCATAATTCAAAGTATACTTATTAAGAAGAAAAATTTGTTTGCTGTCCTTTATTTTGGTTCTGCCAGAATGTTCATTTGTTACTTGCTTTGTGCTATACTTGTTGCTTACATCCTGAAATGTGTGGGCTTTCCCAGCAAAGTGCTTCAGAGAACTCTTCCAACTTTTTATGAGTCAACAGTGTACCATTAAATGTTGGGTTTTTTGGGGCTGTTTTTTTTTTTTTAATAGTGGTTTGAGCATTGCAAGTTGTTTTATTTAGGGTTATTTCCCAGGCATCTCCCAAAACCAAGACTTCCTTCTTAGCTGGTGATATTTTTAGGCTTTAAAGCCACATTTGGTAGCAAGCTCCCTGGGGAATTCTGCTTTGTTGTCTAGCTGAAGAGTGAGTCCTTTCTAAATCTGCTGATGATTTGTGGGAGGATTATACGAAGCAACAAAAAGCGTTCTTTTCTTTACAGCAGTTATGATGTGCTCCACGTATTTTCCTTTTCCTGCTGACACAGGAACACATATGTAGGGTGGAGGAAGCTTGTGTTTGACCATGGTTACTTACCAAAAATGATCTGCTTAAAGCCTGGTCTAGCCTCAGGATCTAGTAACAGTCACATAAATATCATATGAAATCAATCTCAGATGCATGTATGCAGTAATGTATTGAGAACAAAGGATCCATACCTAATATTATCTGCTGAGAGGGGAGCTTCTTGGAATACTCAGTAAGGTCTAAAATGTTTAATATCAGAACAAGGTATTATGGCTTGCTTTGATTCTATGTGGGCTGCTCTTCTGATTTATCTTCTGTAATGCTTGGAGAGATTGCTAGGTATCTTTTTATGTAGTATTGAAATGGAATGCTGCTACTTAGTTTTGTTGCGTTCATCTTTCCCTTTAGAAGAAGAGTTGGAAAATGGAAACCGTGCAGTCAGTGCTAGGAGCAACTGAAGCAGTGGCCTACTGTTTGACATCCCTTAGCGGATTCCCTAATTAGCCAGCCTTTTCTGTTACTTTCCTTTGAACTTGCTTAAGAGTCATCCTTGCAGAAATCAAGTTGCTGATGTATTGGTGAAAAGAGTACTTTCTGCAGGTCGGTGCTGATTTACAGGGGATCTGGAGGTGCTCTACTCAACCCGCAGTTGTTCCTCAGTACTTGTTTCAGCTGTGCAGTTGCTGAGTCAGTTTTTGGAGTTCGGGCTCTGTCAATGTGATTTATCCTAGCAGAGCTCTGTTAGGGAGGGGAGCGAGCAGCACTAGCTAGTCTTGCCTTTTGACAAGAATTTGCCTCTGTAATGATTCGCAAATGTGTGAAATAATGTGGTAATGTTTTTGTTTCCTGTGTTTCAGGTGATTGAAGTTTATGACTTGACTAAGGTGAAGTTAAAATATTGGTAAGTGATCTAAGACCTCCTATAACTTCTTGATTACAGTGACTGGTTTCTCTTCTTTCTTTAATCCTGAATTCATTTTTTCAACCATTCTTGTTAAAAAACAAAAACGACTGTTAAAAAAGAACGTAGATAATTACCCATTCTTGAACATAGTTAAACACTTTAACAAGTTTAACACTTGGTTAAATTACCAGTTTACACTTTCCTTCAGTCTTGGAGACTTCTTCTAATTTAAATGTGGTATTGCTGCGAGTATAAGTTTGTAGTATCTGTTCAATATGCTTAAGACAGATTCATTTTGTGTTCTTTTTCAGTGGTGTCCATTTTAACTCTCAGGCAATTGCTCCAACCATAGAACAAATTGATCAGTCATTTGGAGCAACACATCCAGGAGGTAAGCCCAAAGTATTTCTGAGAATCAGAAGCACACCTAGATTGACAGAATTCTTTCTAGGAAGTCTTTCCTGTATGTCTGTCTAGAGAGATGTGTAGATGCTTCTGTTATCAAACGATCTGAAGTTGTGTTTCAGAATGGTCGTATTCTTATAGCTGGGATATCGTGTAAAATGTACTGTAAGTTCAATTGTGACTTTCTTTAAGTGAAATAGTGAGGCAGAGAGTCATTGGCACAGAATGGTGTGTTCAGATATCATTAACGATCTGTTTTGAACTGCCAGTACCGGAAAGTTGTGAGCTGCTGGTTTTACACATTTCTTACGCATGGTCAGCTCTCAAGTGCCCTTAGGGATGAAGGATACCATGAACATAGAGACATTTGAGCTGGTCTCTGTGCGGACTCAGCCAGGATTGTTTGCTCAGGCTGTGTGCTCTGAGAACGCAGTTATACCCCTGCTAGGGCAGGATCAAGTCCGAGCCTGTGTGTGACTGGCTTGCATCTCCCTGCCTCTGCTTCCTGTTACTGGGAGCACTGGGGAGGTGTGCACGCAGCCTACGTGACCAGCACCAGGACAAGTTTAATTAACCTGGCTGAACCCACTCTGACTTTTGCACTGCTACTTGGCTGTTCACCACCTCTGTAGCAGGAAAAAGACTATCTTTAAGCTCCTTGTTTACATATGAAAATGGAGAGTGTATTTCAGGGGTTTGTTAGGTGATGAAAATAAGCCAGGGATGAAACTTTGAAGAGGATATTTATAATTAAACTGCTCGGGAACCTTCAAGAAATGGAGCCACAAACTGGCATAACAAGAAAGAAGATTAACTCCATATAGGCAAGATACCCTTTTTAGAGTATCATTTTCTATTTTTAGCTTAACCCAGTCCATTTGCAGTAGTCAGGCTGATCCCAAATAGGCTAGCGGTCTTTGTGATTGATGGCGGTTGCATAGCCAGGCTTTGTCCCTGTTCTCTGCAGGCGCGCTCTTGCACATCACAGAACAGGATTTATTAACTGTGGAGGGTCATGTGGCTAAAGTAATATCATTGCATAAAAGCCTGCTGTAGTAGATGAATATCAGATTGAGATAAATGAAGCCGGGAGGATTTCTAGCCATAATACTCCCAAGGACCAGAATCAGCCTTTTTAAACTTAGCTTTGGTCACGGTCTTAACATTTTCTCTTAGGCAGAAACTCTGAGAACCATAGTTAGCTCCTATGGAAATAGTATGTACAAGACTGTTCATAACTTTAGCTTGTTCTGTGACAATGGTTTATTTGCAAATGTTTAGAGGAGAAGTGCTTGCAAAACTGTGATGTTATGAACCATAGGAATAAGTACTCGGCTGTAAGCATTGCTTATGATACCAATACTGTGTTTTATTACTGCACAAAATTGTATGCAAGCACTTAAAAGCGTAAATTGGCACCACATGTCCTCGTGCTGAATTCGCCAGATCTTGTGTGGCTACCATTTTCTATTAAGAAAACTTGCGCACTTGCTTCATCTGATGATAGTTTTTCATAACATCTTTTCATCCAGTGACATGTAGATATGAAAATGTGTTTATTAAAACGTTGGCCTATATTACCATTTCTCTAGTGCATCTGCTTATTCAGTTTCCTCACTGGAAATTCAGTGTCTTCCGTTAACAGCCTACTTAGCAGAAGTAAATTCTCTATATTAAGCTGCCTGTCATTAGCAGTTTGAACTGTAAAATGCAATGCAAGTTTTTTGATAACTCTTTCTCCTTTGTGTTTTCTGAAACAGAGAAGACAAAAACCCACCATAGTTTTCAGCATGTGGGAGGGATGATGATGGTGTTTTCATGTCCAACAAAAATTTCAGCTGGGGTAGGGAGAGAAAGGTGGGAAGAGAAACCTTCCTTTTAATGTGACCGAATGCCAGTTTTCATGAAAGTATGACATAACCATCCCTTTTCTTCTCTGTACCAATGCTCCTGCAAAACCCCAATTCAAGCCATTTAAGTTTAAAACTATCTTGTTTGTCTCGGTGTTAACCTCCACTAGAATTTCAAACAAAACGTTGTCTTTCACTTAAAACCAAGGTGGTTGCCACAGAACTTTCCTGCAACAGGATACATTTTAATAGTTTCAAAACATATTTCCAAAGGTTAGCAACGGTTTTGTGTTGAAACCGACCTTCAGTGAGCAGTTCTGGTTTTGCCAAATCAGTGGTTTTAAAAAAGAAGAGTCATCAGGAAAATCGCGAGCAGCTTCATTACTTTTTGGCTAACGTTAGTTTGAAACGTTGTAGTATCTTTGTCACGGGGCTGATTGAAATATGACCACTTTGGAGGTCAATAGCTTCATCCAAGCCACGATTTTTATCCCACATTTCCATGATTCTCTGACCTGACCTCCTGCTGGGGGAACGCTTGTTCTTGCCAGTGGTTCTGTTGAAATCACATCCTGTTCTGAGTCCTCGTGGATGCGGCTGTTTGCCGAAGTGCCGTTCAGCGTGGATAAGGGCTGTGGGATTGAACTGAAGTCATAAGGTAGAAGAAAAAAAACCCCATCCTTCCCTCCTGCCACAGTGGCCTTGCAAGGGTGGGGACATTCTGTCTTCTAGCTCTGTGACTCTCAGAGACATCGGAGGTTGCCCAAGCTCCCTGGGGTGCCAGAAAACTCTTGTGCTTGATACCAAGAAGACTTTTGGATCTGCCTCTGCCTTTATCAGGACTGTGTCCGTTGTGCAGGCGTGCTGGTGTCGGTGGCTTTGTCCTGCCCTGCTCTACAGAAATGTTTTCCAGCTGGTCACACTCTGCTGCATTCCTGGAAGGCAGGCGCTCTCCCCTTCCTTCACCCAGAGTGCAGCAGCAAAGAAAGCAGTCTTTTTGCTTCTGTCAGCAATTTTGAATGGAATTATTCTGCAGGATACCTGTGTAGTAAATAAATTTGAAAAAAAAAAATTAAAAAAAGGCTTACCTTGTTCAGTCACGTGGTTGTGACATACGGTCTCGAGGGAGACATGAGAGAACTTCCTAAGGATAAAACCATTCCTTGCCCTTTAAGCCTAAACATCAACAAACATTGCAGGGGATGGGAACCGATGCGATTTATATAATCAGATATCACACTTGGCATGACTAGGGGAAAAACACTTCTCCAGCTGGCTGTGGGCTTTGGAAAAGATGCATCATAATTTATCACATGAGAGAGATTTGTGTAATTTTCCTGCAGATCAAAACATTTCCCTCTCCCCACACGTTTTCCTTTGAGTGACAAGCAGGGAAAATGCTCTTAACCAGCACATTCTGCAGAAAAGGCAAATGATGACTTTTGAAAGCTTAATGCTTATTGCTCAACTATTATTTTTCTATCCTGGGCGGTCTGGCATTGTCCAGATATCTTGTGACATGTCTTTCAAGTTGAACATTTGAAAGGCACTTTGTGGGGGGAAAAAAATAATAATATATATTTATATGCATTTTCTCTCTATGCCATGTCATCTGAAATATAAAATGGTAAGGGGAAAAAAAAGAATATTGAACCAATTTCCTTTGCTAAAGTGAAATAAAGCAGCTTCTCTTGTTGGAGTCTTTCTTTATTGTTTTTTTGCCTCTGCTGTTTTCCAACTGTTTTGCAGTTTGAAAAAGCTTCTGTGTGTTACAAGAACACTGTGTTCCCCCCAGTGGCTACTGGGCACAGGTTGACGCTTGGTAGCATCAATCCCAAAACTGTTCCCAAGCTCCCAGTCTCCTGGGATTGTTTTTAAGCTTTCCCCAGTCTCACAAAACAGTGTGTCTCGTTAGAGTAAGTACTGGGGTGACTTTTCTTGCTGTTTATAGCTGATGATGTGCGATTTATTGCGATGAATCAGGACGTCTCGTGATGCGATGACAGCCGGAAGTCTGCGTGTGTCCTAATTTATTACTGCTCTTTGTCAAAGCTGCCCGATCGGCTGGGGTTTCTGGTGGTGCTATTTTTAGTTATCGTCGTAAACGGCCTAGGACCTGCGTGTCCGGAGCATTTCCTTCTTGTGCCACGTTAGTCGGGAACGCGGGTAGCTGAACCGGGGCGTGCGCTCTGGAGCTCCTCTTGGGAAGGAGAGGTGGAAGTGGTAGGGAGATACCTGAGAGCTCCCACTCCGGAACGTGCTTCCCAGTGGTGTGAAACGGGGAATTTACGAGCGTTCTGGGCATATCTCTCTGAAAGACTTATTGGTTAACATGGTACAAGTGTTTCACGTAACAATGAACAGAATTGTTTCGTACTAATAGTAGCTGTTTAAACTACTTTAGGCATATTAAGGTATAATTGATCGTGACATATTGTATAATTGTATCAATTAGGGCTTACAGGCTTAACCTACGGGCTTACATAGGCAACTCTAACGAATCTAAGGTTTCTCTTCTTGCTGTGTTTCTACTGTAACAAATTAAAAGGAAAACTACTACTGTCCTGTTTAATCGTGTTCCTCCCGCATCTTAAGATGTAGTAAATTCGTGAAGGTGATGGAAGTGCTGTTAGATCTGAACTGGAGCGTTCTTAGTTTATTTTAATAACTCTGTTTTTACTTTCTTTTTTCCTTTTAGTGTATAATTCAGCTGAGCAACTCTTTCACCTCAATTTCAGAGGACTGTCGTTTTCTTTTCAGTTAGACTCCTGGACTGAAACTCCGAAGTACGAGGTCAGCAGTCATTTTTAGTTAATGGATAGTCTTTTTTTGCCTCTATGGTACTTGCAAAATATCACCTACAGCGTGTCTCGCCTGCAAGCAAAAGAAACCAGTAATTTGGAAGGAATTTAACTCCTCAGTTGTGCTCTTATTCATGCTATGTAATCATTTCAAAGTTAAAAATTTTCTTCCTTTTAGCAGAAGGCGTATGCTTAGAGGTTTTTCTTGCATCAGGAACTGGGACCAGCAATTCTGTTGTTGAAAGGAGTCTTCTAAAAATACGAGCGCTGTCTATGCAAATACGTAAATATTAAGCAATCTACAGGAAGGCTGTTCTTTTATCAGATATTTTTGAATCTCATCAAAGTGATTACGCAATTAAACTAGGGTAGAGTTCATAAAATATGTTTTCATCTTAAGTGTCCTTCAGTACGAGTGCTTTTAGAAAGCCAGATGAATGAGCTTTATTTGTAATGCCTGTTTGCATATTCACCAAACGTTCGGATGAGTTACTGAATAATTGAACGTATTACTGGGTTCTCGGAAATCTTTGGAAATCACTGTCTCTAATGGAAACAAGATCAGGTCTTCTGCGATTTCCACGTATGCTAACAAAAATGTATGTATAACTTGTTTTGTGTGAGGATGGAAACGCTCTCAGTTGGATTATCTAGGCTTAGCAGTTAAAAAGAACGTGTGCTGTATGGTGTTAAAATAAAAAGGATCTAAAGAGCCAAAACAAAGTGGGGAAAAATCAACCAACATGATGACGCATGTGCTTACGTCACAGCCTAGTACTTCAGTAGTTGTGTTTTGACGTGTGAGAGAACAGGGGGTAACCAGGGGAAGTTACTATTTAGCAGTAGTGAAGGTCAGATGGGTTTCAGAAATGCTGGAAGGTAAATAGAAACCTAGTAACTCAAACAGAAAGAATGCCCCAACAAAGAGCAGTTGCTTTTCATGCAAGAGTTCCCAGGGCACTTATGAATGACATGGCTGAGCTGCTAAGAAAGCTGATTGTTATACTGAAGATTTGAAAGGATGTTAAAATAAAATTGCTAGAATCAATTTTAGCCATTGCATCTGTGTGTCTTGATTTGGTACGTCATTCAGTTAACTAAGAAAATAATTAGGGTTAGTTACAGAAAGCTTGGCTCAAATATGCTTTGAGAGGGACATAGTGTGATGATTCACTTCTTTATAGCTGCTGGAACAGTGCAGAAAATAACTTCGCATTCTCAAAGTCTTTCATCCACTTGTTCAAATTATGTTAGTAAAATGTTGTTTGCACAGAGTGAAAGGTGACGTTTCCCCAGGTTTAGAAATAGGCAGAAATAGTTAGGACAGTGTAGAAAACAGAGTATGAAACAGTCCACAGGAAAGACGACTGTTGTTTGTGGAGCCTTTCAGGGAGGAGTGTTAGGAAAGGCTGAATGAAGAGTGAAATAAAATTTGAAGATGTCAAAATCTTTTGAGTTCAGCAAGGTCATACAGGAATGCTAACCTAGTTACCAAGGCAGTGTAATCTCTGCTTATAGAAATGAAAAACCTCTGAAGAAAACTTTGGGGTTTTTATATAGCTGGTAGCAAACGGTGGGTGAGGAGCACATGAAAACCTACTCACGCTGCTTCTCTTAAGAAGAAAGGCATATAGGGCCCAGGCACTTCCATGGCTCCGGGGAAGATTTCTCTGTTGCTAAGGCATTAGTGCGTTTAGTAATCTAAAGCCTGACTACTTGAGAAAGCTGTGTTTTGGGGTGGTCATGTTCTGGCCAAATTCAGAAAGAGGATGGCAATCAGGGCATCTCTAGACTTGTTAAGTATTGGCTTCTAAATATATACAGCAGTCAAGGTTATTGCTCTGGGTTAATTTTTTTTAGGGGAATAACTTTTTGTGTTTACCTTACGCGGTGTCCTGCTAAAGTAGACCAGGATAATGCTTTGCACATTGTGCATCTTGGTTTTGTTGACTGCTTGTGACAAAGTTTAGTGTCTTTTCTGTCCAATGCCAGCAAAGTATATTGATAGTGTTGAAGAAAGGTCTTGTCATCTTCAAAATTGAAAGGAATATGCTCTTACCGCAATGAAAGAATGAATCTGACTTCTTAGCGTGCTTTCTATTTGATGAGAACACTCAAAATCCCTGTCAAAACAATATGGGTAAGAGTGGTGATAAGGAGAGCAGAAAATCTATTTAATGGATAGGTCTCTGTTCATCAGATAAAGGCATTTTACAAACCAGCAAAAATGTTAAAAGGCTGAAATTAATGCAGTGGGAGCAAAAAAAGAATTTCTACCTTTTAGATAGCCAATTTCTTAGAACTTAAATACAGTGTATCAGTACAAATACTTTTATATTGCTAGTTGCCAGTGATCAGACCAAGAAAACCCGAATTCTAAGTCCGGATGTGGCTCGTTGTCAGACTACTGCCATCTTTTGGTGGATAAACATAGTGAGCATTCCACCCCAGCCTGGGAATCCAGGAGGGGTGTCATGAAAAGAAACACCATCTAGAAGGGTGTTTTGTTGTTGTTGGGGTTTTTCTCTCTCCCCTGTGTCTTTGGCTAGAGACTTACCTGAATATATTGTATTTCTAATGTGATTTATAACTTTGACCTGAAGTGTCTGCTGCGTCACATAACAAGAATGATTTTGTCCACCCACAGCCTAACTTTGCCCATGGTCTGGCTTCTCTGCAAATTCCCCATGGCGCGACTGTGAAACGTATGTACATCTACAACGGAAACAGTCTGCAGGATACCAAGTACGTACAGCTGGTCATGCTGTTTTGATAATTTTAAATTTACTTTTTCTAATCCATTTATTTAGGGCTTTGCGAATGCTAAATATAATATTATATATCTAATTTTTTAGTTCAGTTTGGGTCTCCTGAATTTGGTAGCATGTGGAATGCCTTTAGATACCCACCTCTCTCAAATTTCCACGGGTGTTGTCCTCAGACCTTACGATCAAATGTTGGTTTGATTTATGTTGCTATAAATTCAGCTTGGCTCAGCTGTAGTGGGCTAATTCAATTGACCTGAAAATGAATTCATTAAGTAAAGGAAGAAATGTAGCCGTGCAGTTAGACTATTCTTCCTCTAGATTTAGTTTGCATGCTAACGACCTCTCCCTAGACAAATCAAACTTGGTGTAGGCAGTCCGTCATTTTGTAGTGTATTGGTACTATGTGTGTCATGGCAACCAAGGGTCTTCCAACTCTCTCGCTATACAAAAGTAATAAAATAGGTATTTTCAGGCTTAAGCTGTATGCATAATCTACCATATATTCAGTTACCTGACTGAACTTACTATTCCAAGGAACCTAATCTTCATGCCTTAATACTAATGGGATAGTTTTATTTTAATATGGTTAAGGTTTTCTATGGTGTTGAATTCAGTCTTCTTTTAAGCAGTAATGTATTGTACAACATCTGACGCTTTACTCTTTCTAAAAACATTGTTCCTGAGATTCCTTCACTAGGAAGAAGTGAAAGGACTTCTGTAAATTCTTCCTTTCAGCTTATAAATACCCAAACTGAGAAGGTGGTAGTTTTTGCAGAGATGATTGTGTTTTAGTGCTAGGAGAAGATTAACACATCTGTGGATCACTGCTCAGAAGGGAAGGAACCTTGTTTATGCAGACATTGTCTCCTAATTAGGAATAAGTGCACTTCAGAAAAATGTTGTTGTCTGTGGCATGGTGGGCTTTAGCGAAAGCACTAATTGTCGCATGGGGCTCTGGGAGGGGGGCTGTGTGTGTGTGTGTGTGAGCTCAAAGCCTGACTTTCAGCTCAAGTCATTCACACAGAGGAGAAATTCACGTAAGAAAAGTGCATTTTACAGAGCGTATACAAACTAGCACACAGCAAAGCAGCCCTTCCATTGAAAATGTCTTTCTTGAGGCTGTTATCATTTTCTCAAATATTATTGTAATCAAATTAAAGTGAGAGTTGTCCCAGTAAAGCAGCACAATTGTTTGCGATGTATCCGCACAAGCTGAGTTCATATTCTGGGCTGTGGAGTGCCTCCCTGAGAGCAGCGAGAGCATCCCAGCGAAGGCTTTTCTGCTGCAGTTGGGTGATGTGCCTGGTGCAAAGAGTAGGTGTCTTTAAAAACTGTGTGACTTCAATTTTCCTGAGAGAAGTCTGAAGTGATACATCCTCATAGCAGGTATCCAAAGGCTAGATACGTTTTCTGTAATTTCTGCAGTCTTTGAAAATTGGTGTTTATTTCGTTAACAGTAAAGGTCCTGTATTTGAGTGCTGCCTTGTTGTTCATCTTCCTTTTCCTCCAGACTTTCTGATCCTTGTCTTTAATATAACTTTTAATCTTCAGTCTGAGTTAAATGCAGCTTTGTCAATATTAACGTGCTCTGTTCCATTGAACTGGTACCAGCTTGTTAATGGAGAATTTGAAGATTAAGTGAATCCCATTCACATTTTTTTCTATGATTGGTTTCAGGGCTCCTTTGATGCCCCTCAGCTGTTTCCTTGGTAATGTGTATGCTGAGAACGTTGATGTTCTGAGAGATGGAACTGGACCCTCAGGTTTACGGCTTCGCCTACTCACTGCAGGTATTAGTGACACTCAGAACATTGAACTGGTTGCTTTCCTCAGGAAAAGAGGGATAAGCCTGTATAAATTAAGCATTAGTTATTTGTGATGATTTTACAGGTGATTTCAAAGGGTTCTATGTATCTTATTTTGAACTATTGGTAACAAAACCTAATAAAAGCCCCGTGAAGGTGAGTCTGTCTGCTGCTGCATTTCCCTGGCCCAGGAGAAATCATGGGGGACTGTAGCCCTGGCCTCTGTAGTTCGAAGTCCTTAGAGTCTGTTTGCAAAAATGGAATTTTTCTCCAGGTGTATGTGTAGAATAAAACAAGTACATCATAATAGTAAAGAATAAAGCAAGTACATCATTGAAAAAAACATGAGAAATCAAGAAACCATATGTACATGTGCTTTTTCTGAGTTTCCAGTGAGCTGTATAATGCTGATATTTTTGTGATTAGTTCTGGAAGACTTTTAAAAATGCCAGCAAGAGACTACATCAATACTGCAGCCTTAGACTGCACTTTAATTCCATTTTCATTTGCTGTAGCAGACAGCAGTGAAAGTGACAGAAGCTGATGAGTACCTTCTCCTTGTGTGTGCTTTCAGAGACGGGGGCGGGAGCTTAGGGATTAGGGA
Source organism: Anarhynchus alexandrinus (assembly GCA_008711295.1). Taxonomy (NCBI): domain Eukaryota; kingdom Metazoa; phylum Chordata; class Aves; order Charadriiformes; family Charadriidae; genus Anarhynchus; species Anarhynchus alexandrinus. Next base: position 482,142 of record VUYV01000396.1, read on the forward strand.
AAGATATAATAACTGCAAAGGAGCCTCGTGCAGTCACCATGTCTTGAGACTTAATCTTTTTAAGAAAAAATACTGAGATGTTTTTAACAATTTTCATTAGCAGGCTCGACTTTTGACCTTTTCTGATTGCTAGCTGTATGTATATTGAGGAAACGCTTGGAATACATTCCCAATATGCAAAAGTTAAACAGGAGAAAAATTAAGATGAAGAATAAAAAATAAAGTTATGACTAAAAATGGAGCAGATGTTTTCAAGTTACTTTGCTTCTGTCTTTACAGAGGAAGAAAATGGAGAGCTGCCTAGGACAGGGAACATATATCCTCGTGTACTAGGGAAGGAGTTAGCTATAACATCTTAATAATATAAATGATTTTGAGAAATTGGACACTTCTAAGGTAGAGTGTCAAGTTTAGTTAAAAATATATATATGCAGCTTAAAGGAAGTGTTGTTAATGAATATCACTGATGTTCAGAGTAAAACTTGCAGAGAGGCAATCTGGCCATGTGCTGTTCTCGTCTTGCTAAAGTTTGCAGAAACTCCTTTGTAGAACATATAATACATCTGTTCTAGAGCAAGTTCTTCTGCAAACGTATTAATTTGAAGTAACTCTTGCTTAAGAAGTTGAGGATAATTTAATTGGATTTTTCTGTTTTATTTTAATGAGTAACTGGCTACATAAATAATGTATAGTGAGAGAAGCTACGTGTGTAATCGGAGCACATCCCGTGTTTTGCAGTAACTGCTGCGTATGTGCACGTGCATTCTCGTAAATATAAGATGCTGCGTTCCTGAAAGCAAATGAGGTCACACGCTTTAAGACCTTCCTGTCTCTTAACATCTAGTAACATATGTCAGCCATTCATCTGTGTAAGGGCTATTCAGTAAGATCCTTTTTTAACATTGTGCAGGAACATATTTGCTATTGATTTAATAAGCTATGGGACTCCTGAGTAAGGAATGTATATTTTCTGATAATATGGATGAGGAATTTCACTTCACAGGCTTTACTTTTGTAGCTGGAGATACCTCTCTAGTTGCTAAAGCAGAGTATTTTAAGGATAGAAGTGATTCCTGGTACTTACTGCTAATAACCAGCTGATCAAATGGAGACTGACTGGGAAAGCAGGTCACGTTCACGTGAATGGCAAGGCGGTGAAGATGGCATTGCTGAAGTTGGAGGTTAAGGTGGGGCTCTGTGCAACAGTCAGCATGTACATCGCTTTGATAAGAAATGTTTTAAAGCATTGCAAAATAAAGGGTTAAATTTCTTTTGGCGCTGTTGTCTAAAGAATGCATCTGGGTTGTGATAAATAGAGGAATGCTAAGCTTTTGGTGTTGATTTGCTGATGTGTTCTCTGATCAGGAAGGATGAATTTTGAGTTGTTTTCCGTTCCTCAGGTTGTGGCCCGGGTGTTTTAGCCGATGCCAAGATGCGGGTATTTGAGCGGTGCGTGTACTTTGGTGATTCGTGCCAGGATGTGCTGAGCACCCTGGGGTCTCCGCACAAAGTCTTCTACAAGTCCGAAGATAAGGTGAGGGAATTGATTCAGGCGCGGGGCTTTGTCTCTGGTCAGTGCTGGCTCGGTGTAATCACGGAGGCTGCGTTTTGCAAGGCCAGGGAGGTCAAGCTTCCATGCAGCACAAATTGAGTGCTTCACTTAACATACAATAGACCAGGACAAACTCTTAAAGAATTTTATTTTTAAAAAGCTTTTTTAAGCCAAATTGATGCAAATCTGTTTAAATTAATTTAAAAAAGCATAATTATAACTGTATAAAAATGGGAGCACTCTTGAATCCAAATGAGCCTTAGCAAGTGTATACTACCTATTTTTTTTAATTATATTTTATCTAAAATAACTTTAGCGTATACTTTGATCCTTTCCTGATGTTTTTCCATAGCAACATATAAGTATACCTTTTACTTCAGATAACTAAAGAAAAAAATTGATGTATCGTTGTGCCACTGTAAGCAGCTGGTGGTCCTGTCGTGTAGCACAGTTATCTTGTGCATTTGAACAAGGACTTCAAATGAGATTATGGCGATTTGTTTGGATGTAGCGATGTTGTTAATGGCATTCATCTTTGTAAGCGTCATTAAATACATCTGAAAAATGTGTTTCTTGCAGATGAAAATCCATTCGCCCTCGCCCCATAAGCAGGTCCCATCAAAGTGCAATGACTACTTCTTCAACTATTTCACACTTGGAGTGGTGAGTGGGAAGCTTCCATAAACAAATTCATGTCAAGTTCTGGTTTAGTTACACAGCAATCCTTCCAGAAGGCCAAAGGCTGTGGGAAATGAAAAACTGCAAAACTCTTGATTGCTGCCTTAGAAATCTCTGGGTATTATGAAAAACACCGCTGACTTTTCTCTAGCACTTGCAAATTCAGTCTGTAGCATTTTAACACCAATTGTGAAAGTTTGCCGAGCTGTGGGAATGTAGTTCAACCTTCGTGTCCCTCCTTACAGCTCTTCTGCTTTAGTCCATGTTACTGTAAATAATATGCTGAAAAACAAGACCTCCTTAGAAAACTTGCCAACATTAGCAAATGGAACTGCAGTTGTGATTGAGTGCTGGAGAAAACGTTTGTTTATTTGAATTAACAAATAGTCTCATTTTTCAAATACTACTTTTCATAGTTACATTTGCTTCCAGTGAGATAGATACATATCGCTCTGTACAGGTGCTATTGTAACTGATCTCAGGTTAGTTTGGGGAAAGCCACCTTCCTCTATCCACATCGCTTCATGTCTGTCTGTCTTTTTGATTTAACAGGATATTCTCTTTGATGCAAACACTCACAAGGTGAAGAAATTTGTCCTGCATACAAATTATCCTGGTCATTACAACTTTAACATGTGAGTGTAAAGAACTGATCCGTTAAAAGAGTATTTTAAAACATCTGAAAAGGAAATCTTATGTTCCTTTTATAGAATTCAAGTCGTTTTTCCCAAGTCTTTGGTGTATCCGGTAACCCGTGGAGGTTTCATCCTCCATTATTAGCACTTTTTTTTCCCTTATGATTTTCCTTTTACTTTTAATTGCCTTTATGTTGTCAAGTATGTCTTAAAGCAGAAAACGAGGTATGGTAGTTCTTGGTCCAGCTGTAATGTGCAAACTGTCTTGTTGGAGGCAAACTTCATATTAGCAAGGGTGTGCATTTACCGGTAGGTAGGCTGCTGGCTTTGTCTTGACATTATTTCAGTTAGTGATTAAAAAAAAAAAAAAATTCCCTTATGCTTCTGAACATATACTTTTAAAATGTAAACTCTTTAGGGGAGGAATATGAGTTAAGGAGTACGTGATTGGATGTCTGATTAAAGCGAGCATGTTTTCAGGCAGTTGGTATTAGTGATAGAGAAATATTTAGCACTGTTTCTAAGCTGAGTATTTCTCCATCCGCTCTGTATAACAGCAGAGTAATTTGTGCTGATGGACCTTTTGAATCCTTTAGAAAGCTATTTTAGGACATCGCCAGGCTGCTGCCTTTTTTGATGTAGAAAACAGAAATGAGAACTCTTCTTTTTAATCTGTTAGCATTGAGACTCTCAATTTATTATTCATGTGACTTTTCATTAAAGTGGTTATTAAGAGCCCTAAGTTTGCGCTATGCAGTTTATTTTGGGTCTTCTGTTTTCTAATAGCTTTACGATTTGCACTTTCTAGTTACCATCGCTGTGAATTCAAGATTCCGCTAGTCATTAAGCGAGGTGAGTAGTTCCTCTGGTGTCCTGCTTCAGGGGGCATGTACCACAAAATGCTCAAAGCAGAGCTGTGGCCAGTTTTCATTTCTAGTGCATCTTTCGTTATCAGAGGATGCTAACAGTGAACGTCATTGAGACAGAAGAGAAATTTGGGGTTTAGGTTTCTATTTTTTAAGTGAAAAAGATACTTCAGGACAAGTTCATCGGTTCTCTGGTTTTACTTACACTACCATGTTTACTTACTTGGATCATACAAATGTTTAGCTGCAACAACACTAATTTTCTGTAATGCTGCCACTTTGCTAAAGTCAATTGCCTTGTACCTGGAGGCTCAAAGTCTGCAAGGCTGTGTTAGTCTGAGCTGGTCTCTCCAATCTGCTGTTGAACTTGAAATGTTGAACTTGCTCTTGAAAGGCGTATTCATGGTATTTAATATAAACTGGTTTAGCTGGAAATGAGAACGAACATCTGGAATGCGTTGGCTCTGTGTGCTATAGACAAAGTATGTCTGTTGTTTTCACGTAAAAGTCTCCACTTGAAAATACATACGAAAAATCAGTAGTGCTTAATTCTACAAGATATTTAGATGTGCCCAGCTCTGTGCACGTAAGTAATCTCAACAAAGCATGAGGAACCTCGTTTGATTGAAGGTCACAGTGATCAAGGCAGATTTCTTTAATGTGAGAATTAAGAGGTGTGCTGGGAATGTGTGTGTTGATTATCCAGGGAATACTGGCCGCTGGCTAGGTTTTGGCCAGGGATGCCTCTTCATTTTGATGGGTTTTCACTGAAAGCAGTTACCTGTGTAAAGTGCAATTCCCCCGTGGCTGTCACAGCAGTTTGAGCGTGTAGAGGAATAAAAACCTGGAAAAACAGAGTTTGTATATATGAGCTTATATGAAAGTTGATTTGTACTTCAGCCAGGAGAAAGTGTGAAAATTCTGCTCACTTCTTAAATTATTATCCCTTGGGTTATTGTGCAATACTTCAAAGACGTTAATTTCGGATTATTTTTATTCATCTCAAGTAGTACCATGAATCTCTCCATGTCTCGTTTTCTCTTTGGTTGCTGGGTTTGTTTTATCTGACCTTTCTGGTCTCTGGCTTAGGTTCAGGACATATAACAAGTTGTAAACAAATGTTATAAAATTTATGAAGACCGCATCTTTTAAAATCTGGTGGCGGTGCCTGATGCAGCTTTATTAACTCCCTTCTGTAGTTCAACTTCAGACAATAAATTGACAGCCAGAGGTCGAGTTGCACAGACACCGAATTCTTTCAGCATAAAGAGACCGTGTTTGTTTAGCAGGTGGAAAATACAGAGGAGCTTTCCATCAAATTAAAGGCCGTTTGCTGTGTTTGACCTGTTTAGTGTCTAGCTTCATTCCCACTGCTTCAGGAAGGTGCTTTCAGTGTTCAAAAATCCCCAAACGTGTATGAAACGGTGCTTGAAACCACCAGCAAACTATATTTATAAGGCTGTAAGCGTAAATGCAATGCTGTCCTCACCTGCAGCTTTTTTGTTATTTAATACATAGAAGGTTGGGGTTTTCTTCTTTTTCCACCCGAACGATATTGGGCTCTGTCATTCCCAAGCTCTCCGCTATTTTTGTTTTTGAAAGAGTGGTATTTTAGCTGATTTCAGCCCTGCCAGCTCCCGAGTCTTAAGCTGTCAGTTTAGGCAGCTTCCTTTCCACGTGCAGTGGGGTGTTTGGACTTGACGAGCGGCACGTCAGGGCTGTCTCGATGAGGCACGTTAACGTGGCCCAAAGACACGTGGTTCCTTTCACGCTGACAGTCTTACGTGTAAGATTACAGCTTAAACTTGCATAGTGTTAGAACTTGGAACTTGCTGCAAATAGGCAGATTTATTTAATCGCCTTAACTGGTATTTAATCGATGATGTTGACAATTCTGGTTGCTTGTAAATGCTGGTAAATTTGTATATGAGCTCATCTAATCCTTGTACGTCTCCTGCTATCTGAACTAATCTCCCAAAATGGATTGTATAGGAGAATGCTCAAGCATAAACTATAAAGACTTTTCTGTTTTTCTGTCATAGATAGTGCTGATTCACAGACTGAAACATGTACAACGTACAGCAAGGTAAGGCTGCGCAGAACTGAATGTTTTCCTTCTGAAACCGTCTAAATGATCTCTGCTGAATTTGCAATATGCTTTGAAGAAATAATAGCAGTTGTATCGTGTTGTTTTAAAATTAAAAAAAAAAAGTTGCAGGCCAAAAGTTAATGTATGTTTTGTTGTTTCAACATTTTGTTGTGTAGGGATTGAAGGCGTTCCTAATAGCACGCTTCAAGTAAACTAAATTATTGCATTATTGCACGCTTTGCATTTTAAGATAGCTGCAAGGAGAAATCAAATGGTAAAATAAGTGGTATGGGAAAGTGCTAGCAGTGGTGGGTGGATGTTAGCTGGAAGAGAGATTTCTACCCAGAGTTTTCACAGAGCTTGTCTACTTAATGCAGCTCTCGAAGACATTTAGTATTTAATCAGAAGGATCCAGTGCCCTTCCATTTTTTTCTGAAGGGGGCCAGTAATGGGACGTTTCTCAGGCAGCAGCAGGCCTTACAAAAACGTCACTGCTGGTGTGACCCCTCCTGATGACAGCACACTCCTTGAAGGCTGTATAGCCTTACTACCTAAACGAATGTCCCAACTTGAGAGCTACATTAAGCTGAAAAACTTCGCAAAAACTGTGTTTTGGAAGTGTCTCTACAGTTAACGTTCAGCCAGGGTCAGCGCTGCTCCCTCGGCTCCTGGGGTGCCAAATGAAGGCTTTCCTTGGTGAATTTTGGATTCCATCCTGGGAAGTAAAAAAAATTGGAGTCAGCAACCTGGAGGCTGCCATTCTTTGCTTTTTGATTTGAATTACTTACATCCTTTGTTGCTTTCACTTAATTCAGTCTTGTGTGTAAAAACTGCAGCTTCTTATTAAGTCTGCGTAGAGTCTGAAAACTGCTGGACATTCCCAATCATTAAATAGTGCAGCTTTTCTCTTCTTTTCCAAACTTGTCGCTTAAATCAAGGAAAGGCTTTTGGCAGAGGTAGCAGTGATGTGATTTTTCCCGTCTACAAAGCTAAGAAGATATTTTGCTGAGGTTTCCCACAGCTGCTTTGTTCTCTGAGACATCCCTGAAATGCTACAAGACTTTCCAGCTATGTTTTACCCATAAGTCCCATAGAATTTGTTTATATTAATAATTCTAATTCAAAGCTATTTTGAGACGAAAATGGGAATAAACCCTGAGAGGAAGCGCTGGTGATGGATAGTTTCCAATACTGAGTATGGCTTCAGGCACAAAATACTTGTGTAAATACAACCTCTATGTTATTTGGCAAATGAGCATGTCACAAACAAAACTGTTCAGAACTCTCTTCCTAGATAAAAAGAAGAGTTTTCCTGTGCCTCATTTTAACACAAAGTCTTTGATATATTTACAGTGGGACAGCATTCAGGATCTTCTGGGGCATCCTGTAGAGAAGCCAGTGGTACTTCACAGGTAAAGACCTCTCTCTGTTTTGCTGTGCAGGGATTGAGCTGGTAACAGAGGATGAGTTTGGGCAGAGGAAGGGTGTTTATTGCGCTAGTCACCTTTAGGCTGCTTTGCTGCTATAGTTTCTGACTTTTTGGGCACTGACAAGACTAGATAGCTGCTCTCAGTCGAAACACACCAACATGCAGAATGAAAACTTGGAGAATTTTGGAATTAAATTTCCAAAATGCCTTGAACTGTAAAATCCAGTTAAGAGCTAAGCAGCATATAAAGAAGTCTCTCTCTTTGTGTAATACATAATGTAGATTATTTTTTTTATACTGCTGACATGCATTTCAACAACATGTCATCATACGGCACAGTGCATAGTATATATGATAGCAGTCTGTCTGAAGAAGTTTTGCTTTTAGGAACATACATGGTAGTTCTACAGTTCCTTTAGGCTGACTGAAGATAGAATAGTCCTTTCATCTGCTGTGTTTCTACAGGGATTGAGGTGGGTGTTGGGTAAAACAGGCATTACCTGTTTGCAGTGCTGTCATTCTATGATGGGATATGAAACTATGATTTATCTCGGAACAAGTGTAAGTCATGGGTGATGTGAAAATACTGCAGCAATTTCAGATATAGCTAACAAGGTATTTTCATTGGGCTTTCATATTATTTTGAGTTTGATTTTTTTGCTTTTTCCTCTTTTTCCCTCGAAATCATTGTGCCCTTTGCTTCCCTTTACTCCTGTTTTATTCCAATGAGATCGTTAGGGCAGAAGCCGTGTAAAGTGAAGCTGGGGTGAAGTAGTGATTACATAGAGGCATTCTATTTTTCACCTGTGTTGTAGAGAGTAGTTCAACAGTTTGCTTTACTGAGCCCATCTCAAATGTCTCAGACATGCAGTTTGAGAAACTGACCAGTAACAAGAAAGGCCAAAAAGTAAATATTTCCTAGGGTTTGGTTTTTTTTTGGCTGTAATCTAAAATCCATTGCAGTCAGCAGGAGTCTGCTACTGTCATATAAAAATATTGGAAATATCTGAAGGACAAGTGATACACTAATCTTGAAAAGTACTGTTTGATAAAGTTTGGATTGTTCTATTTCAGCATCTTATAAGGCAATTTTTTAACATGATAAAACCAGTGAACTAATAGACCACATATAGCAAATACATTTGGTAAAGGCTGAGAAACAAAGTAGATATTGAAGAGTGGGAAAGGATCTTGCACAAAAATTACATGGTGCTTCTCTCTTCCTATGTATCTGTTTATTTTCAGGGTTTTTTATTTTCAGGGTTTTTCCTGTATCAAGTTCAGTGAAAGAGAGTTTTCCTGTAGAGGTCGTTAGTAACTTTTTGATTACTTTCTCCCTGAGTTAATAATGGCTCTGTGGCATTAAGCAGAGGTATCCTCTGGCTCACTTGGAGTCTAGCAGTGGTGTTGCATAACATAGATTTACTTTATTTTGAAGAAAGCCATGATAAAGATGCCATAATTTACCTTATTACTTATATTCTTCCCAAAGAAGTTCCTGATCCCCATACATCCATATTTTTTTTTTTAATTTTTTTTTTTTTCCTCTCTTCTGTTCAGGTCATCATCTCCGAACAACACTAACCCATTTGGGTCAACCTTTTGCTTTGGACTGCAACGAATGATCTTTGAGGTTAGGAGAAAAACTTTCATATTTGTGTGAGCAAGAGAAGATGAGGAGTTTGCTATTACGATGACTGGCTTCTTATTTCCCATTTCAATAAGAGCCTTGGGAGTGGCTGTACTTTTAAAGCTTATTGGCAGGAACGGGCAACTTTCCAATCTCTTCCCTGAGGTTGTACATTTGCATGTTAAAGCTGGCACTTCAAGTTTGTCACCTAGAACTCCTACTAGCAGGAGATACGTGCACTCGGCTCCGAGTCCTGGTGGAGCATGCTGGTGGTTAGATGTGTCCTGGAAATCTAGAGACCATTTTTAGGAACGAGCCAAGTGCTTGTTGCATTCTTTTGTTGTTGGGATTTCTTTTTTTTCAGGCAGATCAGCTCCAAATTTGCCATTTTCACTCTTCTGAGTTCCTGTTTGGTGTACAAATCTTTTAATTTCCCTTTTCCCCTGCCGTCTCTTTGCAGGTGATGCAGAATAATCACATAGCTTCTGTTACTCTGTATGGCCCAACGCGGCCCAGCAGCCAGTTGAGAACATCGGACCTTCCCCAGTGAGCATCCCCTGCAAAGTCAGCTAATCTCAATGCTACAAAATTAGTACAGCGTGCCTTGATTTGCTGCCACTTATAATATGGAAAGCACGTTATGATTTTTTTTTTTTTCAATAAGCCTTTCCACCCAGGAGCGGTGTGGAGGGGAAATTCTCTCAACCCTTCATCATGGGGCATGGAACTGTTGATGGAGGAAAGCAGCTTAGGTGCCTGTGCCGTCGTTTATTCCTCTCCGTTGCCCTCATCCTATGCAGCACAGACCTGAAGAGACTGTCCCCCCTTCTCGGCTGGCAGAAGGGGGAAATGGAAGAGGGGCACGTAATGACTGCAAGAGTTAGAAGCACAAACTTTCTGAGCCTTGGAGCATCTGGAAGCAGGTATTGATTTTAGTCTGTTTGTGTTACTGTATTGATGTGGTGGTCACATTTTAAGAAAACGTGTGTGTGTATATATAGATATAAACACATCGGTATTTCTGTGGCTTAGGACATTGTACCAAGTGTGACAAGGATGTATATATGTCCATGATTTCAGGCACCACATCTTTGTGTAACTTTAAACCAAGCAAGTAGCATGTGCATAATACTTGGTTGTAACATTTGCACTACATACACTTTAATTACTTGATAAACGTTTATCTTCACTGAGGAGCATCTGTGTACTGGGTGTGAGTGGGGTGTGATGGTTATTTAATGTACGCTGCGCATAAAGCTTATTTATACAGTGGATCAAATTTATCCACCTTCCTGCACTAATATGTACTTGATATGCTGAAACAATTTTTTTCTGCCATGGCTGGTTTACTAATTTTTTTCATATGCAGTTTCAAAAAAAAAAAAAATTCTGGAAGAGGTTGTTTCTATGATTGAATTGTGTTTTAGTGAAAAGGTTTGATACGATTTTTCATACTACAGAAAAATTTAACGAAGAAACGATGTTGCCTCATTTGCCTCTGTTCCGAAATCCTTTATTCCTACTCTGTTTCCTTAGAGAAAGACAAGCTGTATATAATAGTGTCTGAGAAAGAAATCCCCGAGCTCTGCCATCACCGAGAAAACCTTTTCTGTAACTTTTGATGTATGATTTTAATTTATGCCAAAGGTTTAGCCAAAGACATCCTTATTGTAGTTTCACCATTTCTGTACATATATGCTAACTGCACACCCCACCCCAGCAGACAGGATATAGGCTTCTTTCTAGTTGGGAGATGCTGCTCGCGACATTTTATCCCAGGAGGATACTTTAGGTTTCTAGTTCTCTTACCAGTCTTATTTGGGGGAAATAGGTGGTCTGTCTTTGAAATATTGAACCCTTTTTAAAAATGGACAAGAGAAATGTATAATTTTATCCCATTTTTAATATTTTGGTGTAGCAACTTGTGATACATAGATGACAATTTTGTGAGTTTTACTATGTGTGTACAGATTTTGTAAATATGACATTTTTGTAATTTTAACTCCATGTACAGTGTAATCCTGTATAGTTTATCAATGAATGAGAGATAGGAAATGGAATGTTAACTGAAGTTTTGGATCCTGGACCAGTAGCAGGGATAAATGTGGTGTGTGTGTGAGACGTTCTTTGCCATTTAGTCTTCCTGTATACTGTGATACTCTAAACTGTTTTGCTAAAACAAACACAAAAGCCCCACGGAGAATCTAATGGATAAGGAAAAAGTTACTGTTTACCTTTATCCCTAGGTGTCACTCCTGTTGAATCCCTGTTCAATCTGTGCTGTCTCCTGTGATCATTGCTTGCTAAGAAAATTCTATGCCTCAACCTTCCTTTTGTTTCCTCTCTAATTTTAATTTCGTTTTACATAGCCCTTCTGTAAATTAAATGGAATAATAATGAGCATGTACACTGAAAGAAAAATAAAATGAGACTCTCAGTTACTGTTTTTGTGTTAAATACAGTTGCTGGGTGTTTTTGTAATAAAGTCATGGATGTTTTTGCTTTTTTTTTCTTATCAATTAGTCCTTTTTATTTTACTGTCTTTCGGACGTTACAGTTGAAGTACCTGACTAGTGTTCCTCCTTTACAGCCGATACAGTACGTTCTCTGAAGAAGCGATACAAAAACTAACATAACTTCCAGTCTGTTTCCTAGTAGATACATGAAAGCATATTACAACTTTTTGCCCCGAAGTGGAGAAGGAAAGTCTTTGAAGTATGGTAAATAACACCGTGGCTCTGTATTGTGTCCAAAAATGCGATTGTTGCATCACAAAAATGTGACTGTTGTCAGCCTTTGGGTATCACTAAAATCGATCAGGGCTTCAAAGAGTTTGAATACCGCACAACAGAAGGGAAGAAATGTCTGCAGTAAAAGAAGCAAAAGTGAATTCTCATACCGCTTTCTTGTGCCCACAGGTACTTTAACAAGAAAAGCGTTGAATGTACGCCCACCCTGAAGTAGCATAGGGGTTAATGCAGGGCATAAGGAATGGGACTCCTGTTTCCATCCGCATTTCTCCTGCACTGGCTGCATAATATAGGGTAGAGCACTTAGCTCGCCCTCCTCTAGCATCCTTCAGTTCGGGAATATAAAGTGACCTTGGATGGTGCTCGGCTCAGTGTGCTCCTGGAGAATTTTATGATCTCTGAATTGAGGTGGTGTGCGTACTTATGCTTGTTACTAAAATATGACAGCAATCCTGCTAATAATTTAAATTAATTTTAATTAATCCTTTTCCAGTAAAGGCTCCAGGTTAGCTGCAGGAGGAGATAAATTCTTGATGGAACGGTTTGAGTAATGGCTACGCAGATGCTGCCAGTATCCTGCTCTCAAGCCTATTCAGTTGAAATCCTTCAGAAGCGTGAGGTCAGGACTGCTGTTGTAGCATGCACCTCGACACTTAGGACAGGATGTCAGCGGCAGCAGCTAACCAAAGGTATTTAACAACTTCAGTGACTCCCGTCTTCACTTGTAATAGACTGGTGAGTCAAAGTGACTAAAACAGTGTAGATGAAATGTGCTCTCTTAACAGCCCAGATACTTCTCTAGGTCAGTCCCTTCATCTCGAAAAATTCCCCTGTAACAGACAAAAATTGAAGGCAACTTTGCATCTTGGCCGCTGCGGATGGGCTGAGCACAAAGCATTTGACTTTTGGGAGAGGCAGAGCTGAAGAAAGGCACAGGGAGATAATGTGGAGCAGCTCTTTTAGGTTTCCTCGCCCTTCCGTTGCGATTGCAGCTGTGTGTGGCTCGCTTCTTGGAGCTGTTATGATTTGTTTTGCTGCTATTTGGACTAAGCCAAGCCAAGCTGTTCCTGTGCTGGGAACACAGGGGAGCTGGTGTGGAGCCTTAAGGACTTGCCAGGATATGAGGAGTTTAGGACTGGGTGGGGGGGACCGATGGCTGTTTTGAATCAGCAGAACGAAGAGAGGAAGGAATAGGGAATGGAGGAGCTCTGGGGGAGAAGGTGAGGATGGAAGGGCTGGGCCAAGGCTGTTCGTTTGAGCCGAATGCTGTTCCTTGCCGAGGGGTGCTCAGGGTGCAGCAGTGTGCCGGCTCGCGCTCTGCCGGGCCAGCTGGGCTGGGTGCATCACCTTCCCTTCCCAAAGGAACCCAGAGATTCGGGCTGTGTCAGATCCCGTCTCAGCAGGTGCCTTTGTTGGAGTTACGTATGGTTTGGTACAGATCCTGCACGTTGGCAACGTGTGCGTTGGTGGTCCATCACTTTGGTTTCATATGATAAAACTGTTTGATATAACGTTAAGTACAATTGCATTTTTAATAAAACACATTGTGCATATGATCCCATTTTGATGTGTGCCTTTTTCCTTTGTGTAGAAATTAAGAGGTTTTGTGGGTGTCTGCTTATCTTGATAATATTGCAGTATTTTCCACAGCATTTCATTTGTTTATACTTAATAAAACTGATTGTTGTGCCCTTGTTTTTGAAGGTGAAGCTGACATTTCTTCCCGTATTCTCTAGGTCTGCAAGCAGTCCCTGGGCGCCTGTGAATATTACGGGCAGTACTATATAGATCAGTGCTGCTGTGTAATACTAGAACCCTCTCTTCCCCAAAATGCAGTTCCTGTCAAGAAAACCCAATTTTCTGTTGCCAGGAACTGTCACACTTCTAATTCTAAATATATTTTTTTTTGCTGAAATAGTAATGGGGTGGTGTGTGAGAACTGATTCATGCGCTCATGATCCTTCGTATTCCAGAACTCCCGTCAAATTTGTTTAAAACAAAATCTTCCCAACGGCTCAGCGTTACAGCGAGATGGTGATTCATGGTGATGAGGGGCTGGCTGGAGGTTAGACTCCAGCTGGCGTTTTCCAAAGGGAAGCCGAGGGTGTTGGTGCCCGCTTCCCATTGACTTTCTATGTGTTGTTAGAGCCTGTTAGTCACTTAGCAGCTCTGCTAAGCCGAACTTCTGTTAGGTTTTGTGTTTGATGGCTCCAAATGCGTACAAGAGTAAATCTGTGTGTGTGTGAAGCTGTGCGGCTGGTACTTTGAAGGAAATGTTATGTCCAAGCTGTGGCTATTTGCTCCGGAGTATTCAGAGGAGGACCAAGATGTCCTATATGGCAGAATTTCATATAGAACTCAGAATTTCTGAGTTCAGAATAATTTTTGGTGTCGTGATTCAAAAAAAAAAAAAGCTATTCTGCGTAACTCTGCAGATACAATTGTCCATGTCAACTTTTGCCCCGTGAACAGGTTTTATTTTACCTCCTTTATCTTGATTACACCAACACAAAGGCACTCTCCTCTCTAGCTGATCCGGTCAGACACAACCCGACACAGCACGTGTAGCCAAATAACTACATCGCTGTGTGTTTGGGGGGTTAATAGACTACAAATTAGTTCTGGTTGGTTCTTTTCATGTAAGGTATGGCCTGGGATGTTTTGGAGGTAAGGTAAGGTTGAAGCAAAATAAGGGGAAATTAAAAATGGAGCTTACTGAAGATGTAACTCTTCAGCACTAAAATAGGATCGGGAGTTAATGAAGTAGGGGGCTTTGTTCAAGGCCGGGGTATAACCAGTTCACGGAGTGAAAACTGCACCTATGAAGGGATTGGGTTTTGCAGGGGGGGTATGTGTCACTTGGAGGGCTCAGGTTGAACTTAAATGCCATATTCTCTACCTATGTGAATTTTAGCTGCAACTAATAAAGTCACTGTTTAAATGTTTTATCTGCCAAACCTTATATCCAAGGCTTCTGTTTGGTTTGTGGGGATGTGCATTTTTCCAGCAGGCAAAATCAGTCCTTCTCGTGATCCGGGAACAGTGACCACTTGAAACAGCGGGGAAAGGTAAGCTGGAGTTTGCAGAGTAGGTCATTTACTGCGGTGTGAGTTACCGTTATAACAGTAACTTTTGTTCTGGACTAGACTGCAATGCTTTAATGTAAACTTTTCTCTTTCATACCCTAATTAATTCCCCTTTAAATGTTACTAGTTTGGTCATTTTAAAGTACTGCCTACTGCAGTTTTGGAAGCTGTTTTTAAATGCCTTATCGTTTCACACCTACGCTACATATTCCACTTAGTGCTTAACTTTCATTTCAGTATTAATATCCTTTAGAGAGACGTTTATTTTAAATACCAATCAGAAAAAAAAACCCAACCCTGCATGATTATGCAGTGTGCAGTCTCATCAACTAAGTAATCAAAACAGCCTGAATCACTGTATTCCCTTTTCACCTCTGCTGGGCTCTTTTTGAAAAACAACCCCTGAAATCCCGAGTTTGCCCTGTTCCTCGCAGGGTTGCATCTATAAATATGGAGGCTACTAAGATTGTTTCCTCACATTTCTTTTGTTTCTGTGTCTCTTTTGTCTTCCTATCGTGGCTTTATTCCCACCCAGCTTGCTCAGCCCCCCTGGGGACAAGGCAATCACTGTGGACCTGTGTTCTTTTATGGTTTTTACCCTGGTGTTGGGACTGGGCTGGTCAACGGATGGGCTGGGAAGGGGAGGGAGAGAGAGGAGCCATGAGCTGGGCCTGGATGAATTGGAGAGAGCGTTGGGCTGGTCAGGACTGGTGGGGGAGCTGTTGGCTGCTCTTGGAGGGACTTGGACGCACTCGTCTTTTGGGGTTTAGTTTCCTCTCTCGTTTCGGTGTGGTTTTCTTACTGACCATAACCCTACAAAGTCACGAAAAGTTGTATTTTAAAGCGTTACTGGTTTTGTCGAATGTCAGTAGAGTTAGTAGCATCGCTAAGGAAATGTGGGGGGTTAATTTTCAGGGCTGTTGAGACCTGCAACTACAGCTGAAAGATACAACTGGGGAGCTTGGCAGTTCTTCGAATTGGGCTTTGGGGTAGACTTCCCCCCCTCCCTGCTCCGATGGTCTTTCGGCACTCTCGGGGAAGTGTTCTCAGTGCCAATATTTCACGAGGATTCTCTGAGCTATTCAGTTATTTTGTACTGTTTGATTTTGCAGTTGGGGTTTGCTTCCGAGAACCTGCTGTAGAAAGATGAATAATTAAGCTGCAGGCAGGAAGCACAATATTTTAACACTCAATTGCTTCAGAGCCGTCTTTGGCTTTCTTTTTTTATGATGTCTAAGGCAGTCGGTTTTTTATGATGTCTGACCAAATGATGGGTCTTGGCATTTGCTACCAGTTTATGTGTTCGTGGATGCATTCGGAGGTGCTGAATGTGCGGTTCAAGCCAGCTCTGCTCGTTATAGTGACCAAATCTGGCTACTTATGTACAGTAGGAACAAAATTTGACTGTGTGTGGGTCCCTGGGATTCAATAAACCCTACTGTACTGTATTGGCTTCAGATGTTTATGTCTGTCTCGAGGAAGTCTGCTTGCTTTCCCTGCTACTGGTGGAACCCACTTAGGATGTTAGTATGTTTTCTTTTTTCCCTATGAGTTAGTCATGAAAAAAATTGCCAGGCAAGGCTTTGTAGCAAAATCCCGACTAGTGCATCGAATTAGCCAGTTAATAAAAACCGCTCAGAACTTCATTCTGAAACGGATGGGTTTGGTTTTCTGAGATGCACCAGAAAGGTCGGTAGAGGGTCCTTCCTGCCAGTTCTCATACTCACCCAGGGTTTTAGGATTTTCTGAAAAGACCCCATCTTCTAGGAAGCAATCTCCAGCTTGGGTGAAGTTAAAGCCTTTTTGCCTACGGTAGCAGTAAGTAGAATTTAATAAACTGCAGGGGGTGCAGCACTGCTCTCCAGTATTTCCCCACTGTATTATGGCTCATATTTGGGGTCTGTTAACAACCAGCTCAACTGCAGAAGCAAATGGAAACTTTTAAAACCAGGCCATGCAGCAGAGGCTAGAGAACAAAAGCAGATGTATCTTTCGTTAGTAGATTCAGTATTCATTGGATAAAAGAAATGAGCTATTCCATAGACTAAGGCAACAGAGTAAACAGTTTGCTCTAGTTCTCTTTCTGCCAGCTATGAGGGTATGCGCTGGCACAAGTGGATGTTGAACAACAACTTTGATCTGGGACAAAATGCACTCATTAATGCTGTATTGTGGGTAGATTGCAGATCTGAAGACTTTATAGAGGGAGGAGCCAATCTCTATACATCTCCAAGCTTAAAAGGACGATCGTAATAAGGACGGCTGAACCTGACTGGCTGCCTTGTAGGAATTCATAAGGTAAGCCGTGTTTATTTTTCTGTCGCTGCCATTGAATTAAGTCCAGCATAAGGAAAGATTTACCGAGTTATCTAAAAGAATGAATAATGTATTTTTCATGTTGTTGTCTTCATGAAAAATACATGTAGTGGTAGTCTTACGACGCGTGTGCAGATGTACTTGACAGACTCACTCTGACAACTAGAGGCACATCAGCATGCTGTCTTTTAATTATGGTATAAATAATTTCCCAAACTGTAAACTAATCACCGGTAATACGTTTCCGTACAAGCTCATAAATACCTAAGTATCACACACGTTAGCATACAGAGGCGTGACTGGCTTTCTCCCACCAGCAAGGCTCCGCCTTATTTCCACACCCTACAGAGCTCCTTGGAACGCTCACGGGAGCATTTTGTATTTCAGGATTGCATCCTGAAAATATCCCAAATCAACACATGGTCTTTTGATTTCTATATAGCCGACCTTTCCTTGGAAATATATTAGTGTAAGGCTTAAACTGTTATGATGAGGACAACATGTAAGACTTGTTAATAGTCTACCAATAGCTATTACCAGCTTGCTTCCCTCCACGACGTGCATAGTTAATACGAGTGCTGAGCCCGGAGTGCTGCTGGGTGGGAGGAAGGTTACAGCCAGATACGAAATGCAGCTGTGCTGCAGGCTCTGTTTAAGGGAAAGCAACTTCCTGGATGTTCATGACTGGTTGTAGTTTCCTTCAAAGCTGTGTGTATGTGCCCGTCCGAAGAGGGATGGCATCGGGGGGTCTCTGACGGGTAGGACTTTCGTTGAGGGGGGGGAAATTGCAGAAGAATTAGCACAGTATCAGAGGTGAATTCAAACTCTTTGCCCCATGAATTTCATAGCTTTTTAACCCTGATTTTGAGGAATTTACTTCCTGTGTGATGTCCAAGACAAGGATGTTCTTTTAAGGTAATCTGCGGCTGGAAAAAACAAAATGCTTCAAAGTATTTATTGTTTTCTGAAAAATTAAGCAATCCAGTGTTCTTGTCCGATGCTTAAAATACTGACAAAGTTACAGACTGACTGAAACTTGGAAAGTCCAACAGAAGGATGCTTTGTGTTTTTGCTTTCTTGCAATAAATTTAGAAAGGCTTTTATGCTGAAGCTCTTTTGTCTGAAGACTACTTTCTCCCTTCACATGACACCCGCAGCAATATGCAAAGTCTTGGCTGCTCTTTGCAGTTGACTGTATGCCAGGCAAGAGCACCAAGGTCTATAGGAACCAGTCCAGTCATTGACAAGTTTTCCTTTGGTTTGAAAACGCTCCCAAATGTGACGCAAGCAGCAGCTCTGTGTGGTTTTACCCTCACAACTGAAGGCCAAAGGATCTCTTCAGATGCAAACCTTCTGAAGATCTGGATTGGATCTCTCTGGATGAGAGAGATCAGATGCTGTTGAATGACTGTGAGTTTTCACCGAGTGCCACTCAGCATAATGTAGAGAGCCTGAGTTCATGGAAGTGCCAAAAACTGGTCCTGAGTGTGTCAATGGAGCAGATATTTGAGCTCAGGTGTCGCTACGAATAATGAAAAATCAAGACTCAGAGGGATCAACTCAAAGTTCTTCTCCTTTCTTTAAAGGCCCTTCAGAAGTCTGCCTCTTCCCAGTTATCTGCTTACCTGTCCTCTGCTCAACCAGTCACGTCAGCCTCAGCCTCCAGTTTGTTTTCTTGTAGCCCACCCTATCTGCAACGTATGGGACCCCATTTCAAAAGCTGTTACTTGTTCTGTTGCTCTTCTCTTATGAGGCCTACAGAGAGCCAACCAGGCAGCGGTGATATGATTTGAGCCTACACTAAGGTGGCTTGATTTCTTTTATTCTAGTTACAGTGTAGTTTGATCATTTCTCAATGAGTCCAAGTCAAGGCACCAAGTTGACAACGATCCCTGAGCTCCTTGGCATCATCTCTTGCCCTCTGTCTTCTTTCATTTCTCACATGTTTAACAATGCTGAAAAATCTCCAAGGATTGCATTTTGCAATGTGTTTTTACACTTAGTGGCCCACTAAGCGCTACTATAATTCTAATAAATAATAATAAATTAAAGATACTGTTATGATTATTTGGACTCCTTAAAGGAGAAGGACCTACACTGTATGTGTGTGCAAATGTGGAATTTTGGCAAATTCCTGCAATAGTTTGTTGTTTTCTAAATAAGATGTGCTAAAATACTTCTACAGTCAGTTTGTTTGGTTGCAACAGTTCCAGGTTCCCTCTCTCAGCTGGTTTTCTATGTGTTTCTGCTGCCGTCTGCCTGTATTATTTGAGAGGTGATGCCTGTGGTGTTGTTTGAGCTTTCTTTTTCCATTGGAAAGGCTTCTTCACTTGCTTCTTCTGAGTACAGGAAAGACGCGGGCTGTGGAGGAGGTTCCACATTAGCCAGATCTCAGCAACTTTCAGACTGTGAACTACCATGAGATCTTTGTAAAAACAGGGGTCAAATGTCTGTAGGTGTGGGGCAGCAGAAGGCTTGACAATGCCAAAGGTCTTGAATCCTTCATGCAAAATGGGTTTGAGGTTGATTCTCTGTAAGCACATGCCCAAAAAGACATCGTCGATGGGGAAGAGTTCCACCTCTCTGCAAGCCCTGGAGAGCTTCCTCATGGTGCGGCTGGACAGCAAAAACCCTCCTCCTCCTGCGTAGGCTGGATAGATGCTTAGTCCGTACATGGTCTCTGGGATATAGTATTTGCTCTTTTGGACACGGATAGGGCGGGCGTTGTAGATGATGTCCCCAACAAAGAGGTCCTCAGTGGGGTCGTGTCTCTCAAGGAAGTCAACGATGTTCTCGACATTGACAAAAACATCGGCATCACCTTTAAAAATGAATTTCACATTGTGGCAGAATTCAGCAGCCCAGTTCAGGAAGTGGATCTCCTTCAGGGTCAGATTGAAGAAAGTGTCCATGAAGTCCCAGAGTAAAATGTCCCGGTATGTCTGACTCTCCTGATGGATCAGAGTCTCCCATGTTGCCAGTGCTGTCCTATTCTTCGGTGTTCCCAGGAGAAAGACTCGCTGGATCTGCTCCCCGTTCACCAAACCCTCCCTGCCCCAAGTTTTCCGGACAATCTCGCGTCTGTCGAAGTCTTCAACTACCGATTTGATAGCAATGAGCAGAAAGGGACCTCCAGGTGTTTTCTTGCATTTCTTGGGCTGGTTAATGAGGAGATTGAAGTTCCTGTTGTCCTTGTTTAGGAGATAGCGCTTGAAGTTGAAGGCAGAATCAGTCAATGGGGGTCGAGTTGTAGTTTGGACCCTGTTGTTGGCCACTTCTGTTCGTCTAGCAAGAGGAGTCGCTTGGGGTCTGGGTACCGTTGCCTCTGCTGGCATCGGTCTCCAAGCTGCTTTGGGGTCAGAGAATATTTTTGGTGTTACTGAAGGCTTCTTCTGTGTCGGCTCCTTGTTTCCTACCGGGACCAAATGTTCCAGTTGGGAGTAGAGTAAAGAGCAAAGTGCTACCAGCAGGAAGAGGGTGCAGATCGCGTCCCCTTTGAGACGAACTCTCATTGTCTCTGCGGTGTTTCTGGGACTGTTAAAAGCTGAGTTGGAGCTGCCTGGCACCAATGTCCATCTGTCAACAAACATACGGTGTGTCAGCAACGTGGATTCAGCAGCTTTGAAGCATGCAGGCAAGACTACACCATTTAAAAAAACTAGCGGCAAAGTGCATTTTGACTCATACAAACACTGAGACACGTTAAGGAACTTGCCAAAAGGCCCGTGGGTTGCAAACCTAACACCGATCCTAGTGCTCTGGCTCTGTGATTTAGTTTGTTAAGTCACCAAGCAGTCACCCTGAAAACCACTCCTGAAGCACAACGTGAAATCAGCCCTTCCTCCCACCTCCCCCTCTGCCAAGCGCATTTTGCTGTTTCAGAGATCTCACTGCTTTGGGAAAAACAAGGTGGAAAATGATGAACAATGCCATTCTTCCAGAAATCATTAGATTTTTTAAAATTATTATCATTATTTTCTAAGTTGGTAACTGTTTCTTGCTGCTTTTTTACCCTTTTTGAGTCAAAATGGGCAGGTGCAGAGCTGTTAAAGGCTGTTAAAGGGCAGACTTTTCAGCAGCAGCGTGTCACTGGTGTTCCTCTGCACGCAGAGCCAGCTCTCAAACCAGCTATGATTTATGCCTTCAAAATGAATACATTAGGCACATGCTTGAATACAGATAGGACCTTTTTGCTGCCGGTAATCTTTATAAAATATTAAACCATTATAAATAAGTTTCATTAATAATGTTACAAGGGTCACAGGGTGTTTTGCCTCTGCCAAATCACCCTCACTGGTAAGCAAGAGGTGGGCAAATAAATCCCAATACGCAGAAGCAAGGCAGGGCCTGGTGTTAGGAATGTTTTATTCAAGTGTGAGAGATGCCTTTTGAAATACAAGATTTGATTCCTCGCTTACACTTTTCCCGGAGCTCTTCTGTCTCATTCGATCAGTTCTTCAGCTGCAAAGGAAAAAATAAAGAAAGTGGTACGAAGGCAGAAAGCAGCATGTAACCATAGTGCAGGGAAAGAGCTGGTCAAGTGCCTGTAGCTGCAGCACAGGCAGGTCCTCTCTTCACCGCTGTTGCCCACAGCAGCTCAACCACCGAGTTGAACGGAGGGGACCCGACAGCCGCTCCAGGCTCCCGGAGAAGGCAGGGGACAATCGTACTCCCTACAGTCGTTAGCACGGAGCATGTTCCTAAAAGTTTAGCTCTACCCCAAAATTTTCCCACCAGTGCACATAATTATTTTTATATAACCCACTGATCATCTTTTACGCTCGTATGAGATTTACAGCTCTATCTTGCCTGTGCTGTATTCATGGAAGCTACCTTTGAAGGTATTGCAGTTGTCTCTTCCGAACGAGCCGAGATCATCTTATCCAAAAGCTTCTTGACCCAAAGCTGCCTGGTTGAACAGCAGTCTGCCTTCACTTCAGGGGCGCTCCTTACTGAGGACTGAGAAGGGTGGAGGAGCCAACGCTTGCTGCTTCCTACGCAATTTATTCCTGCAGTTTGCTGGTTTTCAGCATCGTTCGCCTACGGAGCACGCAGATGGATGCTCAGCCTCCGGTCGAGCCCCGTAGCCGCCTTACTGACTCAAACACCTAATGGGGCGGCGAAGCGCTTGGTAAGAATGTTGTTATTCATCATGATTATGACCTAAAACAGGACCCTCTTTAGTTGGGTGGCATCTGTTTTCAGCAAATCTTTTTTTCACTGTCATGGATTGTATCACCTACTAATTGCTCATTAACCATCCATTTTCTATCAGCCATAACGTTACCTTTTTGAAGCTCAAATTTAGACTGACGAGTCTGTAATTATGAAGTAGGAAAATAGTGGCACAACACTGCCTCCAGACCCTGTGGGATCTAGGCAATGTTTCAAGACCTATTAGAAAACAAAATTACTAAACCAGTTGATTTCTTGACCAGCCCCTTTAAAATTCTTAGATGCAGATTACTTGGACCTCATAATTTTAAAATAGTTTGCTTTTTCGTTACCGGTGAACTGCCTCTCCAAGTTACTGTTGAAATGGAGAGTATTTCATTGTCGTGTGGTATCAGCTATCTTTTTCCCAAGTGCAGCTCCAAAATATTTCCTGACTTCCTCTGCTTTGTCTCTGGTATTACTGAAAACTTTATTTTAGCAAATGGCTTATCCCTGCTTTGGTGTAAGGCTCTTTGCATTCCCAGGGGATCCAAAATCACTTCCTCCTTGTCCTGATGAGCAGGCTTTTTTCCTCAGGCTGCCTTTCTTGACGTTTTCTGGCCTCTAAAAGAGGTTGCTGGGTTTTTCTCCATTTGTTGGCTTTTTTTTACTGTACCTTTCACTCTCTCCTAGGCCAGGCAGATGTTTTAACCGGTGTAGCTTTGATATTAATAGCAGGATTGTAGAATTTTCTCTGATCTCTCATAGATTGCTGTTAAAATGCTTATAATAATCAGAAGCTGTTTTCTGTTTATGTTCCTTCTGCCACATGACTTGGCTCGTAACTATTTTCAGCCTCGTGAAACAGTCCCTTCTAACGTATATAGGATGTTAGTTTGCATTTTATGTCTGTCGTGTGCAAATTACCCTTGGCAAGTCCTGATTGCGGTGCTCTGCAGCAACCCGCTCTGTTTCAGTTTTGTGCTAAATCATCCTGTATCTGCCAAGACATGACTCCCAGCAGGCTTTCCCTCACGTTGCCTTCAGTAATTCTCCAGAAGCTCCAAGGGTATGACCGGGTGGTCCCACTACACCCAGGACGTGCCGCTGAACTGGAGCTGCTAAGGAGAAAGCGTCTGTCCCTCTTCTGCCCATCACAAGCCAGAATTTTTGCTGGGTGCTATTGAGATACCTAAAATAGGGGCCCTGTCTCAAAAAACTCATAAGAACTAAAACTGAGGTGGTTTTGCTCCTTCTGTTGTGACGGGATAAGCTTTATTGAGGTGCTGCGCGGCTCTGTGCATGCGGTCTGCGAAGCGAGTGGCAGATGCGGAGTCCCTGGTGGGACGGATCCTGAGAGCGGTGGGATGTTTGTGTATCTCCACTCAAGCTCTTTGTGAAGTCTCATGTCTTTCTCCGCTGTAATAATTTCTTCTTTTTCCTTTTCTATGCAAAAGTTTGATCTTATTTCAGCTGCCAGGCTCCAGATGGTAATTAAGGAGCTGGATGAAAGTCCTGGCTCTTTCCTGTGTTTAATTTTATCGGCGAGGGTTTGGAATAAAATGTATGTGTCATGAAACTCGTAATTTCCATGACTTACAGATTTACCCAGCATCTCAGGATCTGGCAATAAGAGCCCTTGAAAAAGCCAAAAAAAAAAACCCCTGAATTGTTACAAGCCTGGGCTGATAGCCTGGATTTTCTTCTGTGTTTTCATTTATTGAAAGAAAAGAATCCGAAAAAGCGGTTTTCATGCTGAAATAAAACAGTTCAGTGCTGAATATAGACATCTAGTTTTCAAAAGAAGTTGCCAGCCCTTGAAGTGAATCCTTGATGGAATTATATGGATTTTCCAGTCTTTGTTAGATGTTTCCTTCTTTTGAACCCTCGATTATTACAAAGGTGTAAGGTCTATCCATGGTTGTCAGTGTGGGAAAAGCTGTCCTGTTCTTGAATTCAGAGGGATTGATGAATCTGGCAGACACTCCAGTATGTCCTAAAGCCAAGAAGATTATTCATCCACCTCGACACCAGGGGGACAAAAAAAAAATTAAAATTACAGGGTTATCAAAGCGAGCAGAAAATATTTGATGCCAAACAAAAGAGATGTGAGCACAGCAGAGCGTTTCTCGGCACAGCATCTCGCTGCGTGTCCCCATCCAAGGCGGACGCGTCTCTGCTTCGTACGCCGCCGTGGGGGGATCTCCATCCAACTTGTGAAACGGAGTTGAGGTTATAAAACTGCTGCATCACTCGGTGCCTTGGGGAATGTGAGCTTTGCTGCCAGGGCTGCCTCCCGTGTCCTCCAAGCTTGGAGAAACGGGCGGTTGTCCCTCTTTGTGTTGGCTGCCCGGAGATGGCTACAGTAGGGATCTGAAGTCCAGCTGGAGCGGGTCTGAAGGGGACGGTGCAGTTTGCCCCAGCAGTGGGACAGGCATGCCCTGGGGAAGGTGGGGAGCGTTGCGTGCTGGGCTGCGAGCACCAGCGCTGTTAGAGGACTGAGCTGGGCTGTAGTAGAGGCTGAGAGGTCCCATATCCATGAGGTGAGAACAAGGGGAGCCTATCCATAGGGAACGTGCTTGAAGGACCAAGGGGGGCACAACCTGGGCGACCCAAGAGGCAGCAAAATGCTTGAAAGTTGGAAGTGGCCAGAGCTGGGCACGGCACCCTGGGGAGCGTCCAGGCAGGGAATCTGAGCCGCGCTGTTGCACGCTCGGGCAGAGGGCCTAGTCCTCCGCCTGGTTTTCATTTATTTGAGAGGAGGATTCTGAAATATGGCCAAGGAGTGCTGCAATAAAAGCAGTTAAACGATGATTTTAAAAAAAAATTAAAAGAAAAATAAAAATTGCTAGTCCTTCATTCCCAATTGAATGACGTGAAGCCTTGAGCTCATCCTGGAAACTTCTTTCTTTTGCAGCAGCTGTCACATCTCCATCACTTGGCACTTCTGCTCGCATGGGCCCAAGCTTCTGGATCCTGTCCCTGAACTCAGTCGAGAAGCCTTGGTGATTCTGGCGTGTTGCTTTGTGCCTTGAAGAGTGTTTATTCAACCTGCCCAGCCTCGGGAAAAGCAGCTGCGACGGTGAGGGAAGCCAAAAATGCGATACACTGAGCGAGAAGGTACGAAACACAGCAACGAGCTCTGCTGCACACTCGTCCCAGCCTGCCTCACGCGAGCATCCGTCTCCACCGAGCGCGGCTGTGGGTTGTCCCCGGATCAGCTTGCTGCTGTGCCACACGCAAAATGTTTTCAGCTCCCCCCTCCAGCTCCTGAAGCTGGAGCGGCCACTGGTAGGTTTGGGTTGTGCAACGGAGGGGCTGTGTATGTTGTGTGGGCGATGCAATATGCGGGGCTGTGGTTGCTGATGGAGATGGCTTTGCTGTTTCTCTGTAAAATGAGCTAAAGAAAGTGTTGGGGATCCAGCACCAATCGGCTCAATGAGGTTTTTTTGCAATACCCAGGGGAACTTGGCAAATTCTGGGGGGTAGGGGGGTGCTTTGAAGCAATGCTCGAGGTTTGGGGTATTTGTTTTTATTTCATGTTGGTTGAATGTGTTTCACAAGGACAAAGTCAGGTTGTAACACCCAGTGCTGGAAGCTGAGACGCAGGCTCTGGCCTGCAGCGGGGAGGTCTGTGCATGTGTCCCTCTCCCACCTCATCTCCAGCAGTTTTTCTGCCCTGACTCACTCAAAAAGAGCGATATGAAGCTCCCAGGCCCATCTTCACCTTGCGCTGCTGTTCCTCTGCCCACTCCTGCCACTGTTCAAGAACCCACCAGTGAGGACATACCCTGTGCCCATCCTGCAGTTGGGACTGCGTCACTTAGCTGTGCACAGATTAGCTTTATCCCACCAGCCCAGGATGCCGACAGCAAGAAGTCTGCACCGCCTGAAGCTCTGGTGACTACATCTTCCTACCGACTCTCGCTGGGTCCCGTCCTCCAAGCCCCCAAGAGAGTGTTTGACTTCTGTGTCCCTACCAGTTGAATTTAAATGCATCGCCGAACACACAAAGGTGAGGAGCACCCTATTTTACGTGAGAGTTACTTCTTCTGCTCTCTTTGAGCCATGCTGGGCTGCCATCCTTCTCTTCCCCTTGTACAGAAACCTGAAGTGAAGCGCTAAGGCAAAGGTTTCAAAATCTCGGCTGAGTTATCTCAGTGCGGGTCTCGTGCAGGCAAAACCTCATCTTCATTTTGCATCGTGTGGGTGTCGGGGCTCTTCGGGGTACCCACAGGGAAATGCGTCAGCTTCCAGAACTGGGTTTGTTCTGCCCCACGTACCAAAACACACATGAAACAACTGAGGTTTAATGATTTGAGCTGGTTTTTGAAGTGTTTAAAGGGGAAAAATAGCTCTGTGTGTTGGAGCAGAGGAAGAAGCCCTCTTGCATTTCTATGTTTGAGTGTCACGTAAAGAGTTTTATTCCTCCATGGTTTCTTTTTTTGGTTTTGTTCGTTTTTTTCCGCATTGTTTTTTTTTTTCCTCCCTCCAGGCAAAGTAAATAACCTCATCAAAGTTGATGCTTCAAGTGGCTTTGCTGGACGACAACTCTCTGCATTACAGGGTGTTTGTGAAGAGGTCTCATTTGGAGCTATAGGATTACAAAGCGATGCTGAATGATTTGATCTTCTTGACTAGAAGACAGGGCAGGCTGAAATACAAGAGACGCCCTTCGGCACATTGGTTAGTGCAAAGCCCTAGAAAAATGAAGTAACCAAAACAATCGCTAAGCTGCCTTACCAGAAAAAAGAGCCCATCGCGTTCAGCCGCTTAGAAGTTTTGAAGTCTATAAACAAACTGAGAATAGGCTGTAGGATTTAATTAGCTGAATGTCTTAAGAGAGCTTTCCCAGGAGTCAGGATTGTGAGCCAGAGCCAAACGAGCACAGTGCAGGGGGGCAGAGGCTCGTAGTGCTCAGCCGCACAGCGTGGCGCTGCTCGGACGTTGCTGACCGGTGCTGCTGTCGCAGCAGCGCTCTGTCCCCGTGCACAGTGTCACCAGCACAGTGTCACCGCTGCCGTTACTTGCGTTGCAGCACCTGGAGGCAGAAGCTCTGTTGGTTGAAACAATGCTCCTCTGGTGAGACTCCACCCGCAGTGCTGCCTCCAGCTCGGGGGGTCCCAACAGCAGAAGGACACAGAGCTGTTGGAGCGGGGACAGAGGAGGCCCCGGAGATGCTGCGAGGGCTGGAGCCCCTCTGCTGGGAGGACAGGCTGGGAGAGTTGGGGGTGGTTCAGCCTGGAGAAGAGAAGGCTCCAGGGAGACCTTATTGCGGCCTTCCAGTCCCTAAAGGGGCCCCATCCCTGGAGGCGTTCAAGGCCAGGTTGGATGGGACTTGGAGCAACCTGGGCTGGTGGGAGGTGTCCCTGCACAGGGCAGGGAAGTTGGAACGAGATGATCCTTAAGGTCCCTTCCAACCCAAACCATTCTGTGATAAAAATGCAGGCCCCACTCCAAAGACTCCTTCCAGCTTTCCTGTCGGAGCTGCTTTTCAGGCCAGCGCAAAGGAATGGATGAGATCCATGCTGTTACAGGACAAGGGTGCCTTATTAATGTCTCTGCTTGTCCCAGTCCTGAAATACGTGGTTTCATCAGCCTCTCCCATCGGTGCTGCCAGCCGTGCCTTCGCAATGCCCGTCACACGTTGGGCAACTGCTTGCTAATGGCTGCTGATGCAGAGGAACCGCAGAGCTGTCACGCGAAGGCTGGCGATGGATGCTAAGATGTCTGCTCTCCCTTACAGTGGTCCCAGAAAGCAGCTTGCCCCATCTCCAGCAGGGAACCGCGTGGTGCAGCGGCACTTGGCGCACGGCAGCCCCGATGACCCTGGGCAGCGCTGGCTGCCTGCACGACCGTCCCCACCGCCTCGGGGAAACGCCGACTGCCTGCACCGCTCCTCCCGTCGCACTGCTGACCCGATGGTGAGTCGCTTGCATACACATGGCACCGTCTGGGGGCTGCAGCTCTGCTGCGTTTTAGCGGTGCGGGATGTTTTCCTCGGCCCTTTCGGGGCAGGATGTGCCATAGTGGCACTGCCTGTGCAGGACTGCGCTGCTGCCAGGCACGCCGTAGCCGGCCCCAGCAAACAGGGAAAACTGGCAGCTCCTCTTCATCACAGCACCGCATCTCTAACGAGAACGTTTAGCTGCCTGCAAGGTAGGAGAAGGTAACGCCCAATTTTCTGGAGCAGACTTAGCAGCCTTGAGAGGTGCTTTCCTAAATCCAGGCGCAGGCTTGCCTGTAGGTGAGCTGATTTTCAGAATTACGGAGAGCTCGCACCCCAAGTGCTTTTGGGAGACAGTCCCCTCCCGGGGCAGCCAAGGGCAAGGAGCCTACCTCTCTCTTGCAAATATTCATTTCCCCCCGGCCCCGGGAGGAGAATAAAACCTTGCAGGCTTGTGAAAGGGGTAAGAAACAGCCCCACAGAAACAGCCGCCCTCCCTTCCCCGGGCTGCATCGCTCACTTATCTCCCACACCCTCTTCTGATCTGATAAATGATTTGCCCGCTGCGCCCCAAACCCCAGCAATTACAGCGCATCAGCGTGGATGTATGCTTACACCCGGACGGGAGCGGGAGAGGGAGTATGTGCTGACTTGCCCCACTAATTTTGAGATGATACCTGAGGCATAAGTTTATCAGAATCTGCCTGAAAGCCGTTCAAGAATGCGATCAGCAACTGCCCGTTTCACTGGAATTGAACTTTTTTTCTTTGCAACATTAGAGAGCTTGAAAATTCCCATGTTTTGCTGAAAGCATACAATAGTGTAACACAGGGGGAAGATTCGTGTCCTTTTGCTGACGAGGAATGGCTTGTAAATGTAACGTGCCACCACTGAAACGTGTTCGCGGTCGGGAAGAAACCCTGTCTTGCAGCACTGGAGCCATTCTCTAAAGAAGCCCCGAAGTTTCTTCTGGAAAAACAACCTAAAACATGCACAGAAAGTTCTTTGGAAAGTAAAATGTAAAGCAGACATAGCGGGGCCGGAGGCTGCGTGTTCAGAGCCGGTAGCCGAGACTGCTGCATGTTACCGATCACGATTCGGGTTGCTGCATGGAACAACATTGCAAAAGCAACAAGGCAGAAAGAAAAGCTGGAGGAAAAGGAAAGCGCTAAGGACAGTCTCCAATTCCCACTGCTCGCTGCGCAGCTCTCCCCGACCCGCTCCGATCAAACATACATAATAGATACTTACATCCCATTTGATAGCGCTGATCCTGCGTCCCCTCGGTAGTGCTGCAGCAGCGGGCTGCCAAGTAGGCACATCTGGATATAGTTAGTGTTAGACATTCCTCAGCCTTTAAGCGAAACCGAGGAAACCCTCGCTGAGCAAAGCAGCGCTGGGTCGCCTGCGCTCCGGGCCGTTTTCATGCTGAAAGCCAGCAAAGCTTCCCCCGCGCTCGTGTGCCCACCGGGGAGGGGTGCGTGTGCCAACGGGGTGCGAGAGGAGACGCCGGGCTCCCTCCTTGCACACGCTCGCTTACTGTAGCGTGGTGGAAGGAGCAACCGCGCCGGGGGAAGGAGCCTGGGTCCGCTTCCAAGTGCCTGACACGTGATCGGCGGGCTGGGGAGCGCAGATGGCCTCCAGCGCCGCAGAGCCCCGGCTCTGTCTGCCCACGGTCATCCGCGCCCCGCGGGAGAGGGCCGGGACGGGGGTGCCGAGGGATTGAACGCAGAGCCAGCTTGGGGACTTCCATCAATTCTGCTCTTTTACTGGTTAAAAATAACAACCACAAAAAAGGCTATTTTTTTTTCCTGTAACATTTTTCAATAGGAAACATACTAATTTTTCTCTTTTTTTTTTTTCCACAATTCGGCTTTTTCTTTTTTTTAATCCCCTTGCAATTATTTGCTTGACCCTTTGCAGAGGCTCAAAATTAGAAATTGAGGGTTGGGTTCAACACAGAAGGAAAATCCACTTGGGGGTTGGTTTCTTTTTTCCTAGTAGGGCAATGATGGGAGGAGGCGGGAGCTGAGCGGTGCGGAGGCTGAAGACAGATGCGAGGGTCCCTCCCAAACCTCCCAAAACACTGAACCAAAAAAAAAAAAACCCAAAAAAATAACCCAAACAAAAAACCCACCCACTTTTTTCCATTTAATTTGAATTACTTCAAAACAAAACATTTTTATTTTGAGCCAAATCTAAATTGCCATTGCTAACGATTTGCCAGCTGACTGCAGCCATAGCGTTCCCTATCTCCATTTTGTCTCTGCAATGGAAACAACGACCCTTATTCCTCTAAGAGAGGCCAAGGGTCTGGAGAGTGCCCAGACCATGGCCCCTTTAGCATGCAAAGTTTTTCATTTCCAGTGGACTTGTGATAAAACCAGGTTTTGATCTACTCGGTTGTTTTCACAAACACCCAACTGTTTTTTAAACATAACGTAAAAATGCCTTCTTATAACTGTCTGTGCTATTTTGATGTATTTTTGATTTCAGCTCAAACGTTTTGCCTTTATTGAACACAACGTCACTGTGAAGAACTGTCATACGGAGGGGTTCCTGATGAGCAACCCTCAGGCTCTGCGCTTGGGTGCTCCAGGCTGGGAAAGCTGTTTCCTCGTGATCTGCAGCTGTCTGAAACGCAGCAGTTCCTCGCTGGATAGCACAGCTGATCAGAAACCTCGGCCATAAAAGTTACTCAGCGTCACGCTTTCCCTGTGCCAACCCAAGGTAGCTTTATCCTTCTCTGCAGCAGCAGTCCCGGGCTATTTTTCACCCCTCCTCTGTAAGGAGGCAGATGACGGTCACGGAGTGAGTGAGGGGGACTGCTCCCTGAAACCAGTGGGGACTCGCAGCAGGTATTTCTCCTGCGTTTCCCCCACCCAGGTTTTGGGCCCTACTACCCTTTTTGCTTGCACCCATGGGGTGAGAGGAAAAACAGAGGCTTTCGTGGCTGTGTGGTGCCTTTGTGGCTGCCGTGGTGTAGAGAGCCATGCAGGCAGCTTGGGAGTTTTCTCCACTGGTGCTTCTACTTGGTCGCTGTCTCACCTCTACCTTGTTCTCTGGGCACCGATGCATGGCTGATTCATTCATCTCGCTGCCAGCAAAGGTGCCCTTGGTCTGTCCCATGACGTGTCACTCTGTCTTACAAGATTGGGGCAGTCATCCTGTTGACCCTCATCGGTAGGTCAGCCCTGTTGACCGTGGGTTGGTGTGTTGTCCTTCCACCCGCTGCAGGGCAGAGCCCTGCTCCCCGTCGCTGTATTCCTGCAGGCATCAAGCCATGCGCTTGGGAATACAGCTTTGTGGTAAAGAAAGAAGGGCTGATGTTGTGATTTTCAAGTACTGTCTGAGATTTAAGTGATTCAGGGTGAAACGCTGCTCTGCTCGAGTTCCTGGCAAAAGGAATTTCCCCGGGTTCAGCTGTAAGGTCAGCCAGTGGCTTCCTGTGCAAAGCCACTGGAGAAGATGTAATGTCCGAGCTCCTTGGCTCCTCACCTACCGGGCAGGCAGCCTTGTGAGACAGCTCACTAATAGCGAGGCACTCCGGATTACGGCGATGCTGTGGCCTCGGAGGACTTCCAGATATATAACAGCACTGAAAGAAACACAGGGAGCTCTGCCAGGTGCCAAGTTTGGGACAAACCTCCCCTTCTGGCCATCTTTGCTAAAAAAAGCTCATCAAAGCAGTAACTGAACAAATGTGGTGGCTTAGCTTGGTTTCGACTTGAAATCAGAGCTCCTAACTTGAAGGTGGGGCACCGCCCTTGGTGTATCAGGAGAAATAGGTGATGTTGGGCAGGACCCTATCGTGCATCCAGCCAAAGCTCTCCTCTGAGAGCTGGTGATAGCCAACGTGGGCAGAACTTCAGTGAAACTCTTTCTCACTACCGTGTTAAGTGTTTTAATGAAAGTCTCTGAGGCACTTTTCATCAAAAGTATATATTTATTTATTAAAAAGAACGGGGGAAAAAAATAGAACAAAGTGCTTTTCTTCTATAAAAGACAATTCCTTGGAGGTTGAATGTCCTGGACCTGAGTATACATGGCATTGCAGTCCATAGCTGTAGGTGGCTGATCCAGATATCACGGAAATTTGGAATTAGAAGGTCAGCAAGGGATTTTTCCACTGATGACTAAGGGACTTAACCACACATCTCCTACAGATTTCAGTTAGGCATGTATGGCCAAATTCCTTCAGGGGCTTTAAAATTGAATCCAGAGAAGGAAAAAAAATATATTTTTTTATTAATTGCCTCACCGTTTGAGCCCATCTCTGTACAAAAGACAAATGGCCAGAGCCTTGCCCAGGGTAAAGCGGTGTTTCTCACCAATTTCATGTACACACTCCAATATGTGGGTTAGGCTGAAGAAACCCTCTTGACTCTCATTCTAGTATCTCCTTGGGTTCACGTGTACAATACCAGATGTTCATGTCTATACCAGAATTTTCCGTTAAACTAAATCAGCAGCTTAAGTGAATTTGAGACTCCTCATTGCTCTATGTGCTCACTTTTGGTTTCAGAGGCTGCAGGCAGCTACCAGTGTGGGACTCGGAGGTGGCTCTAAAGGTACCTTTCGAAACTGCAGAGGGGAGGTGACATGGTGACCCAGGCAGCAGGATGGCTTCTCAATGCTGAGACGGATTTTGAAATGAATGGCAAAATTAAGAGGTAAGGGAAAAACCCCACCATTTCCTCACACTGGGAAAAGATCTTTGTCTGGAGCAGTGTCTGCACCAAGCACGTAGGCCGCCTCTGGACAAGTAGTTTCCCTCAGCTCTAAGCCTACATGCCTTTTTGGCGTTACATTTTCCGTATCTTGACAACGGTGCAAAGTATATTCTGTTTTCTGCCTCAGCTTCCCCCAGATTTTGAAATGGGTAGTTCTGAGACTTCCCAGCTATGAAACTCCAGCAAACTGTTTTACTTGGAGGATCTCATTTTTTCCTAAAGCTCTGTAACCTGCAGTGCTGTGACATTAGCATCCCATTTTGCATTAAAAATAATCCAGGTATCCATCCCTTCAATGGTAGGGCTGAAGCTGAAAATGGAAACCTGGGAAGTGTTGCTGTGAGCTATCAACATTCATTTTTAATTTGACCTGCTCTGAAAATCTGGAAGAAAATTTTATGATTTAAGGTCAGGCTCGTAATTTTTAAGCACTTCCGATCAATAATGCTGAACCCTGTCCTAATTTTTGAGTCAAGTACTGTTTTTACCTGACAAACTGGTCCACTGTGAGCAGTTGTGGCACGTGAGAACTGAAGCTGCTGGAAGAAAGCACCTTCCTGATCTGCCGCGATGGTGCATCGGTGTCTTCAGCAGGTGAATTAACCCATGGTGTATTTTTAACAAGCATCTAAGAGGGTTAATGTCGGCCTTTCACTGACTCTGCCTTCCAGGACAGTCTGATAGTTTTCCTTTGTAGCAATTCTATATCAGGGTATACTCTCAGGTTTACTTCCATCAGATGCCTCATGCCAAAATGTGTCTGGTGAGCATTTTGACTTTCACTCTCCTCTTTGTTATTACCCGTTTGAACACTGTAGCTCAGCTGTGCCAAAACAAATCATTCAAATTCTCCTTTGGATGGGTCTTTTATTCTTTCTGGCAGACTGAAAGGAGCCTCCTTCAAATCTGAAACATTGCTAAGACTACAAAAACAATCTGTACCACAAAAAAGCCCTCTTGGATCCCTTCCTGTAAGCACATTTGGGCCTGGTTTCTGTGGTTTGTTTTATACTTTGTCTATTTCATTTTTTTATATGCAACTGATTAGCATCTTTATTTGCTTTTAATATTGTGTGCTGGTTTGCTACATGTTTGGTTCTGAAACACCACCACCCTTCCCCCCAAAACTTATTTTTTTTTCCCAGACATATCTCAATACGGAGAGAAGAGCTGTCGGGGGATAAAGCCAAATTCACCAGCAGTAGTGCTGCCCATGGCTTATCTCACACACTAGACATTAGCTAATCAATATAAATAGTAGTAAGGAAGTGTCGCTTGCATGTCTGGCATCTGAGTAGGTGCAGGATGTGTGCAACTAACTTTGCAAGGAAGAAAGCACGAGCGCGCTCCTCTTCCAACGGCGTGACAGCCAGGCAGTCACCGGGGGTGCTTCTTATGGCCCTTGGTCTGGCATAGAGCACTGAGTTTGTGGTGTATCGGCAAGAATCCCCAACATCGAGCTCTTTCTTCAGTTCTGCTCATGCATTACTACCCGAGGTAAAGACACACCTCTCATTTCTTCAACAAATCTCTGCTAATGTTTTTTTTCCTTTGAGTGCTGCTTCCTCCCCTGCGTGATGCGAGTTCCTTTGTCTTTGCACGCTGGTGTAGAACCACTGTAAAATCTTCTGGGTGAAACAGAAGGAAATTCTGAGTCAAGCCCCAGCCAAGTGCCAAATCAATGCCAATGACATTGTGTACTCATGATCCAATTGATCTATTTCATTCTAAGGCTTCTGTGAAAATTCTGTCTATGTTTGTGCCAGATAATACTAAAAAAACCCTACTCTTTTAGCAGAAAGGAGTCTGCTTGAGACCAGAATCAAGTTTTCATTGCATCTAATGATGACGATGACCAATCATGGAAAAGAAGGCATGAAGCAACCACAGCTATGGTCCCAAACCATGCCATGTGCTCAAGATGATTCCGCCACGAAATATCACTGGAAAACCCTTTTCCTTCGAGTCTCTGCACTGAAGGCACCTGTGAATGCTGTTAAAGATGATGATATTCCAGAAAGGTTGCCAGGAGCTCCAGCGCTTAATGGCACTTTTGAGAAGGAATCTGTGAGTAAGAGGAACCACACATGCCAATTGCTGGCAGAGGAATAAAATGCACAAGGTTTGCCTTAAAAAAAAAAAAAAACAACAAAAAAAACCCCAAAAAACATTCATGCTTAGTCCTTTGTAATATAGTAATAAGAGCAAAGAAGTTTTTTGGACTTGAAATAGATGCTGAATAATAAGAGCCTTTCTCATTCTGAGCACTAACAGACGCTATGAAAGCTAGCCGTTCTCACTACTCAGTGGCTGCCTTATAACTATATGAAAGTTATGCACGTGAATAGCTAGCCTGAGAGCTTAGAAATATTCATTACAAATGAGATCGCAGGCTATGCATGTGACCTTGTCTGCTAAAAAATAATTTTGCAAAATCAAGAGCAAACCCTCTTGCTGTTAAAGTAATTTTCAAGTTTCTGATGTGTGGTTTGGTTGTTTTTTTTTTTAAATAACATTTGCCAGGTGGGTTGCTGCCAAACAGAGTTCCCCAGCTGGGATCTGGCAGGAAAACTAAATACTTTGAGGTATGGTTCCACAGCAGCCTAAACTAAGTAACATCAGCATTGCTGTGCTAGTCCCGAAAGCAAAACTGTCAGAGAGATGATTGCTTCCTTTTGGGAAGAGCGCTGGTACTACTGTAAGGGAGAGGGTAGGACATGGAGCAGGAATGGAGGAGACGAGACTGCAACAGTACTGACACAGAATGGCTTAATAAAATGCTGTGGGGTCACAGTCTTTGTAGAGATGGTGTGTGCATGAGGTCTTGCTTACTTTGAAGCAAAGGGTGAGATGGAAAGATTCACACCCTAAAAACATTCTCCCCATCTCTGACCCCCTCCATTTTCTTTCTGCACCATGTACGTGACCTTGGGGATTCAAAACCTGCAGAAAAAAGCCAGGTTCTTCAGGCTTACACTGGGGAATGCGATGCTCAGCGCATCTGAGGCATGTGGACCCCAACCGGGTTCAAGCTGACCATCTAAATCCTCCTGATCTGGATCTTCACTTAGCTGGTGCTCACAGCGTGCATTTTAGCAGAAGCTAAGGGAGTGGCACCAGCCCCAGGAGCTCAGAGCTGAATCCCACGTTGTGTTCCTCCTTACTGAATGACAGCTTTGACTCCAGGAAGGATTAAGATGCGAGTTGTGGTTTAAAAGGCCATCGGGGCTTGCCTGTCTAGAAGCTGGTCCTACCACGACTGCCAGTGGCCCGATGCTTGTGAGCACACACAGGCTTTATGCGTGCTGGCAGAGCCACACTCTGCATTTGAAATAATTTCCAAGGTCCACTGGCTATCTGCATGGATGGGAAGGGCAAAGAGGGATAGAATTAATGAAAAAGGATAAGTAAAAACATATATCAGGAAAGCGTAGGGAATATGTCAAAGGCAATCGAGCTGCTGTTGTGCTTCACGGGACCCGTGTCATGCTAGATACTTGTTGCTCTGTGCTTTGTTATGGGCAAAGGTGTAAACTCCGATCTGTTGCAGTCTGCATCAACTATACCAGGAGAGAGTCGGCTTCTCCCACAGGAACTGAAAGCACGAGTCAGCGCTGGGGTTTGGGTGCTTTGTCCTTTAAGCCATTTTTACCCCTCAAAATCAGGGCAGGTAAATCCAGGCGCAGCAGCTGATGCCCAATTGTCACACAGTGACAACACCGCCAGGGAAAGGCTCTGTGCAAATGCCGACTCTTGCGAGACGCGATGGCATGAGCCATCCTCTCCGGGGAACTCAGCAGGCCGAGGGCAGGTAGTTAAGAAGTGAGCGAAGGCACTGGCAGCCAGCTGGTCAGAGGTGACTGCTCAGCTCTGTGGGCTGGGGTCAGGGTGGTATTTGATGCTGTGAGACACCTTAGAGCAGCAGTTCCAATCTGCGCTCCGCAGGTAACTTGCTGACTAGGAAACTGGTTTCCTTCCAGCACTGTGTTTTCCTTTTCACAGATGCAGGATCTCTCGGGGTTGGTGGGAAAGAGCTAAGCGCGATGTAGTCAATATATTGTTGTCCACCATGGTCCAGAAAAAGTTGGGAATCATTCTCTGAATTTGTGCTTGTCCATATTGCTTTTTCAGTGCCTGAAATCTGTTGTGCAGCAGCAATCTTGTACCCTGTGGAAGATTTATGACTGTCCTAGGTAAAAGGGAAACCTTCAGGTGGTGAGAGGTGGGAAGGAGCTGTACTAGAGTAGGGCAGGACAGATGCACTTGCCACAGACATTCCTCGTTTGAAGAACGAAGAAGGAAAATAATACAAAATTGACTTTTCCTTAATTTCCCCTCTGTCTTTGCTTGATGTCATTCCTGAGGGCATAAATGTCTTGCATATAAAAAATATATTGCAGCTTTCCAGGTGATAGCCCTGGGCCACAGCCTGAGACGCAGTGGCATTGTCTGCTTCCCAGAGAAATTCTCTGAGATGCCTTCCTTGCTCTTCTCCTCTCCCCCACCCTCCCCTAGGGCTCTCCAACTGTCTGGCTGCTTCCCTGCGACATTTCAGTCCTGAAGGAAGTCAGGCTGAAAGCCTCTCTCACCAGTTCATGGGAAGGTAACGCTGGCTTCTGGAAACAGAATGAAATAAGGAATGTCAGAGGTTGGTGCTGGCTTCTGCGAGCACAGAACCTCTCCCCTGGGCATTCCCATCTACGTGGAAACCTGCGGTGATTTTCAGGACTTTACATTCCCAGACACTGCAGCAGTCTCATACACTAGCTAAAGCAAGAAAGCTCTTAGCAATGCCACTAGCCCTGGGGCTCTACGAGCAGTCCTCATTGGAATGGAGGCCCAAGAGCTCCTCAGCCAAGCTGATGAGACCGTTTTCTTCCAGGGCTGCGATCAGCCGCGCTATTGTGGCCTTCTTCCCCTCCGACTGGATAAATCTGAGGAGCAGCTGATAGGCTTGTTCATATAGTCCCTCTCGGTCATATTCAAGAGCC
This sequence comes from Anarhynchus alexandrinus, assembly GCA_008711295.1. Taxonomy (NCBI): domain Eukaryota; kingdom Metazoa; phylum Chordata; class Aves; order Charadriiformes; family Charadriidae; genus Anarhynchus; species Anarhynchus alexandrinus. The sequence continues at coordinate 519,998 of VUYV01000396.1, forward strand.
AGATTATCAATGACAGGATCACGCAGGGCCCGGCAGTTCTTCTGCAGAGAGCGACCCACTTGCTTCCATTTCTTGGACACGAGCTTGGCAAATTTCTGGTGGTCGTCTGGTGTGAGTGTTCTGTTGGCTGAAAAGGACAGAGGACAGGTAAAACAGAGGCATTTCATGGCTGATATGATGCAGCTTGTACTAGTCCAAGGTTTGCTCAGTATTCTGTGGAGCAGGGAGTCTGTTCAGCGTCCACAGCATGTTATTAAACTGCTGTGGAGCTGCTCTGCTTGTCCTGCCATGTTTTAACACCAGGGCAGCACTGTGAGTTTGGAGCAGAAGTGCAAGAGCAGTGAAGCTAAAGGGACTGCCCCACCATGGGCCGGGGGTCATGCACACGGGTCTGTGTGCTCTGATGGCGTTCTTCCACTGCTGGAAAGGGAAAATCAGCTGGAGTAAGCTTCACCACTTAGGGTATCCCTGCTCCCTGTGTATGAGCTTTACATGTCCGCCCTCCACTTAGTCTGCCATCCCCCAGGGCAGTGCTGGCGCCTCGGGTGGCAAACTGTAGCACGTGGTGACACACTTCCCTGCTCAGAGCCATCTGCCCTGGCACGTCTGAGCTCCCTGCCTTGCTTACGCCATTCCCTTACTGAAATCCTCCCACAGCAGCACAGTATCATGGCTTGCCCCCACCCTTCAAGCTTGGGAATGCCTATTTCCCTTTTTTTTTTTTTTTCTCCCCCCAGGATGGGACTGTCTTGTGGTTTGCCACAGCTTTTTCTTTTTTTTTTCCGAGGGACGTCCTCTTTATTTGTTTCCACCTTTCACAAGCAGCTCGGCAAGGCCTTTTTGACCAAGTCCCCTGTTCCCTACCTAAGCATCCTCAAAATACTGAAACGCAGACAGGAGCTCTCTCCTTGGCTGTTTAGCACTTGGAGACTATATACACAGCTTAAGCACGCTCAGAAATGGTCTAGCTGATCTCAAGCTAAAACTGCTATGTAAGACTATCTGAAAGCTCTCTGTAGGGGACAGACCCCAGAGAGAGCCGGTGCACCTCAGGGAGCGTGGACAAATCAGTCCTGGCTGAAAGCAGGGCTGGTGGTGTCCGTAGTAACCTTCCAACTGACCCAACCTATGCTATTAACTCACCTCAACCAAATGATGCAGAGGAAGAGACTTACTCTGTACTCTTCCTTTCAGTATTAAGGAGTTTTAAAATGTGAGGAACCTGGAAGAGACACAGATCCTGAAGCATCTGGTCCTGTGCCACCCCAGAAAGAAAACAGGTTGAGGCCTGATCTGAAGCAGTATGGCAATACTTTAGGACTACTGTAATTCCTTCCTTTCGGGATGCTGAGAAATCCTTGGATTATCTGAGGTAGACCCCATTACATAGTCATGTTAATCCTCCCTTTTGGGCTTTGAGGCGAGGAAGACCAAGGGCTCTCTTGGTCAGTTCTAGCTACTCACCGAACTCTTGTCCCTGAAAGATGAAGGTGACTTGTGGGGAAAGGGAGCTGCCTTGAGAAGGACAAGGTAGAGATGGGGAGTGCAGAGACGCACAGCTTTTCATAGCCGTATTGTTGTTGATGCTCTGGTGAACAATCAGGCTCTTGAGGCATTCCTCCAGCTCTGTGATTTCCTCATCCCGCAGGCGGTCAGGCTGTAATGCAAAGAGCATCAGTGATTTGTGCCAGGGTCACCGTCTCGCAAAGGTGTAGATGCTTAGCTGGAAGGTGCAGCTTAAGGTGATTGTGTCAAGAGAGGAGCAATGAGGTAGCTGTAGCCTAAGTCGTAAACTGACCAAATGAGATAGTGTAAAGGAGTTCTGGCTGTAAACGTGTGAATTTGAATCTGTAATGTGATATGAAATGGGCAGTCTCCCCCTCTTGGGTTTCTCACGTGCAGCAGTGAGTGCTTACAAGTTGCACAACACTGCTACTAGTCCACGTTTATTTTCAGCAGCCCTCTGCATGAATTCGGGTGCACCACAGGCAGCGTGGCTTCTCTGACTTACTGCACGTGAGGGTCAGACCCACAGAATAGGGTGACCTGATCCAACAGCTCCTGGCCTCCAAAGCAGGCAGCTCCTGCTAACCTCCTTCTCTCTCTTTGCCCCTCCATTACATATTACAAGTTTTGTTGTTCCTGGATCCTCTCTGAGCCAACTAACCAAGAGAAAACTAGTCTGACCTCCAAAAAGCAGGTAATGACAAAAGGAGTAAAGGTGGCAAAGCACATGGGAAGAGTCAAACCTGGTGAGCGTTGTGGCTCAGTCTAGTGTTTAGCTCACGCCAGCGCTGCCCTCGGCCACTGACGGCTGTGCCGTAGTGTCATCTTTCTGACTGTTGCACTGTTAGGCAGAGGTCAGACTGAGTCAGTTTTGGGGAACTGAGAATAAGCCCATCTCTTTTGTCCAGTCAGCTAGTTCAGCAGGGGGAGGGAGCAGCAAGCAGAAGTTGACAGGGTATGGGATATCACATGTTGTTTGGTCCAGGGCTGAAAGGTTTGCATTTCGTTCTCTGCGCTTACAGAAAAGCAACCTGGCAAAACATGCTCTTGTGCCTAATCTTCCCGGGTAGATGGTGACTACCTATTTCTCAGGACCATCTCGAGGGAACCAGAGCTATAAGGTATTGCAAATTCCAGGTGGGGAAAAAAAAAAAAAAAAAAAAAAAGAGGAGAGGAGAAAGGCAATGAGTGTAATCATGTAAAATGCCTTGGTTTTCTGGTGAGATGACAAGATCTCACTGCTAGCAGGATTAGAGTGCCAGTGCCAAAGTATGCGATGAGCTAGACATTACATATTGCCCCTGAGAGAAGAGACTTTGCCTTCAGAAAGGGCAGCCCACTCCTGCTGGCAGCAGATGCTGTGTGTCCCCACTCTGTCACAAGTTGTTGGTATAACGTGCAGAGTGTTTGCACTCGTGCTCATCTCTAGGTGCAGTTACTGTTGTTGCTCTAAGAGGAGGTGGTGTGCGAGGCGGGGGAGGAAGGTGCTGAGCAGTGATGGTTCCACACAGGACTGCTGTCCTCTCTGCCTGCCTCACAGGTGTATTGAGGCAGACTTGCTTGTGCTCTCAACTGCACCTTCTGTAATTCCTCGTCTTAGTGGTGATAACAGCCACACTAATTGCTATACACAGAAACCACAGTGATTTAGCAGAATCTCTGTAGGCTGTTTTAGGTAACTCTGCTGCCCTTCCAGAAAAGTGCACGGCTCTTTTCTGGGGAAGGGCAGAACTGTTTCTCTGTATTACAGCTGAGAACTGAAGGATGGAGAAGTCAAGAACCCAGCACGCTGCGGCAGAGCAAGATTTGCACCCACCTTCCCGAGTCCTGTGCTACCGTTCCTCGTTGTTGCCTGGCCTCCCTCCCTCTCCCATTCACCTTTTCTCTGTAGATGCACTCCAGGCAGCGATCCTCATCCTTCAGCATGTTGTCGAGGTGCTCGTTGCCAGCCTTAAGCTCCATTTCAAGAGGCACCGTGGTCATGGCCAAGGAGAGCTGGAGGTGATTCTGGAGGGACTCCTGAAGTGCTCCTTCCCGGTAACTCTGCAGGAACCGGCGGCAGTTCTCCTGCTTGCAGAACTTGAGCTGGACTATCAGGTGCGGGTGGCTGCAGTGCACTTTGAGCATGTCCACACCGTTCACGCTACCGGTGGAGTCTGGCAGGGAGAAGTGAGCAGAGTCACTATCCAGGCATGAGACAGACAACCCAGACCCACTCCCATCCACCACCAAGCCTGCAATGGAGTAGCTTTTGAATTCTCGTCTCTCTGTGGTAAAGTCCTCTGGGAAGAAAAACCTGTATGTAAAACCAAGAGGAAAGGAGTAAGTTTTTGCTGCCCTGCCACCATCAATCACCATGAAGGTAATTATCTCAACACTGTTTACTAGGGGAGGTTTTAAGTTTGAGGTTCCATTTCCAGGACAGAAATGGTTACGCTAAACTGGTAGCACAGGAAAGTTTATAGATGAAAGCGCATAGTTCAGCTCAGTGCTTGGACTTCAGTCCTTGTGACTGGAGTTTTATGCAGTGATGAAGGTCCTGGAAAAAAGACTCAGCATTTCCTCTCCACCCTGTGCCTAGAGGTAGCTTTTGGCTGGCTCTGAGCCTTCAATACATCTCACAAATGGCAAATGATAGATCCAGCCACGGGAATTAGGCTGCTTGAGACTGGGCCTTGACCTGTTAAGCTCTTTTGCACAGAGAATTAATTCACAGTAAAATCTAAGCAAGGAGAAGCCAGGGATGTACCCTCTAACATTAGTGGGGGGGGAACATAAGCGACGTGGACAACAGAAATTGTCCAGGCTTTCATTCTTCCTTCTCCCAGCAAAATTTAATTTTGATTAGCTGTGCACATTGACCTTGTCTCCACAGGGATTTTATATGCTGATGATGGCAGTTTAGAGTATGTGTTTTTCTCTCTTTTGCAGCAGAGGCCTGTGGGAGGCTGGCTGTGCTGCTTCCAGACCCGAATTAACCTCTTGGCCTGTCCTTGCACAGGACCATATGGACATACCAGCTCAGACTGGCACTACATCAGGTATTTCTAAACCACGCCTCATGGCATATTTGGACGTGCTTGGAGGACAATCCCAAGGCAAAGCAGTCTTGTGTGCTCTGTGTTAGGCAGGACAAGTGACCTGGCATTTAAAAGTACGTGATCTAAAAGTGGTGTTATAGGGTTTACTGAGTCCTGGTTGCATCAGAAAGTCTAGTTTGGACCAGATGTGTAACTGGGACATGGGGCTAAGCACCTAGGAGAGGCATTTTAATTCACTGTGGCTGTCCAAAAATGTCTTTTTATCGCTTCCTTCATGCTTTGTTTTTCTGAGTGCTGGTTAAACAAAAGCTTCCATAACAGGGTAAGAGGGCTGCGGAGGGAAAAGCTGCACAGACATGGAAACCTTTATGAACAGTGTACAAGACAGCTTAAAGCTACCTCAAAAGAGAGGACTTTGCACACGTTTCTTCATGAAACTTCAGACAGCTTCAGATTTCATGTCCTTTTTAGGTCTGAATAAGCATGGTAGGATTTAGTGGTTTTGTGGGCTCTCCTTTCAATGTGTGAGCAGATTCACATTCCAGTGACAAAAGGCAGCCATAAATCGAGCCTAACTGGACAACTGTGTTGGGCTTCCTGCTGCTTCACATCTTTGGATCGAGCTGCAAGATGAGCAGGCCTGTACTAGATAAACTAGCTGGCTTGGCTAGACTCTTGATTGCCACAAGAAATTACAGAATAGTTACACAAGCCCAGTTAAACAATGTAGGCTCAGCTGTATGACAGGTAAAGAATACCATGAGAGTCATTCTAGATAAGGATGATAAACTTTTCAAATTACTGTTATTCTGCAGTCAGCTCGGTGCAAGGGTGGATAGAGAAACATGGTTTTATAGCCATTTGCATCTCAAGTCCTTTTTTGATGTAAATAGGGTTACATACAGTTGAAGGTAATGTAATTGTGCCTGTTCATATCAGAAAAAAAAAACTTATACTGGCTATCATTAATTTAAAAAATCAGCTTCTCAAAGCAGAAATCATGTTTCTGTGATGGTATAAAGACAGAAATAAAATCTTCTTTCATAGCAATTGCAATCTTTTCCCCTCTTATATAAATGGGTTTAAACAAACATTCATAAAGTAGGTTAACTCACAGGATAGTTCAAGTTGGAAAGAAGCCCAGCAAGCCTCTAGCCCAACCTCCCATGCAAAGCAGGGTCGGCTCTGAGGTCAGACCGAGCTGCTCAGGGCTTTATCCAAACCCATTTTAAAAACCTCCAAGGATGGAGAATACACAGTCACTCTGGGGAACTGCTTGACTGTTCTCATGGGGAAATGTTTGTCCTTATATCTGGTGTCTACCTCTCATTTCAATTTGTGCCTGTTGCCTCTCATTCCCCATGCACCGCTGTGAAGAGGGTGGCAGCACCTTCCTCTCCCCGTAGGTACTGGCAGGCTGTTGGTAGGTCTCCCAAAGCCTTCTCTTCCCCAGGCTGAACAGGTCCAGCTCCCTCAGCCTCTCCACAAAGGACAAGTGCTTCAGCCCCCAACCATCTTGGTGGACCTCTGCTGAACTTGCTCCACTTCATTGTCTTTCCTAAATACAGTGAGCACCAGCTTTCCTTACCCATGAGCGTGAGATTAAAGAAAGGCGTGGTGTTGCGTGAAGAGATGAGACAGTGTGCCAAGATAGCAGAGAGGATGGGTACCTGCTAATGCCAGCTTCAGCGCCTTGAACACACTAGGTTTCTTCTGGGAGCTTTCGTAGAGAGACGGCAGAACGATGGTCTTGCACGTTGACTGGAGGAAGAGATAAGCGCTGCCGATCCAAGGAGTGGAGCTGCCTGCCATCTTCAGCACCCTACAAAATCACACAGGTGAGCGGAGGGACCATAGGGAAAATGGCCTGATGCCGGGTGAGTGCTTACAGCAAACACTAAGCACAAGCGTGACAGGATTATGGGGATTTACCCTTCTTTCCTAGAGGAGGTAGTGATGTCATTAAAGCAAGTGTAACCTTTGTGGAGTTTACTGTTATTCTGTAAAGCACAGCACAGCAGGACATGGTGTCCCAAAGACTCAGCAGCTCACAAAGCTCTGCTTTCATTTTCCACTGGAGTCCATTAATTTTATAGTTCAAAGAAACTCTGAAGCAAAGACTTTCAGTTCTCGTGCCTCTGACTGCCCTGCCAAGCTGGCAAAGTCTAAAGACGGACACATAGTTGGGGTGCTCCAGGAAGCACCCGGCAGTCCTGGTTCTGGCATGTTCACATGGACTGAAGCCCTATTGCAGGCAGAGGCATTTTGCCTGATCTCCTGGTCCTCTGGTTGTCCTCACTAAAGGATAGGTTACAGAGCCTTACGTAGCAGGACGCTCAGGGCTACCCCTCTGCTTTACATACTAGCTCATTTATTATTCTTCTCCCACCATTTGCCTCTTGCAGCATCTTGTGCACTTGGAAACCAGCACATCCACCTCTCCATTCTCATCACACCCGTTCCTCGCTGGCCAGCAAATGCAACGCTTACATCTACCGCAGTTGCACCAACTCTGCTCCCAAGGCAAAGACGAACCAAAACACCTCCCAGGCTACAGATACTCGGAATGGAAAAGCTGTGCTAGACTGGGCAACGCTGGACTGAGGCTGTGGCGGCTGAAGAGCACCTGACAGCCCAGGGGACAAGCATGGCCACCTCTCTGTTCTGGTGTGTACACAAACTGTTTGAACATGTCCGTGAGCTGGTCACCACAAGCCCTGCAGAACTGCTCCCACAGAGAGCGGTGCTCGGAGCCAGCCCTTCCATCACATCATAGTGACAAGTAACTGGGGGCTTTTGGTTCAGCCCCAGTCCCAAGTCCTACCCTCTCTCTGACTACTTGCTTGCATCTCTGTCACACCATCAGCTGCTTCCCTGTGGCGTCCCTTCCTTCCTGCTTTCTGCCCTGTTCCTCAGCCCCAACAGCCTTCCCTTGTTGTGGCCTGACAGTATAACTGCTGGCCACACAGCGTCCCTCTCTTCAGATGTCCTTTAGATGGTGGATGTGAAGGTCTCTTGTCACCAGGGGCAGCCAGACGAAGAAGGATGACCTCCCATGGACAGGCTGTCCTCCAGGTGGTAGCTGGGGCCGGGAACCATTTCCATCCCTTGCTGCATGTCCAACAGAGCACTGGGAGGTATGGCCCACCCTGTCTCCTTACTATAACTTTGAACTGTGCCCAGCACCAGGAGCCTTTCACTTGTTCAGAAAATACAGGAAACAACCAGCAAATCATAAAATTTACTCAGAACATCAGGAGTTCAGTCCTGCGGGATGCAGGAGCGAGTGTTTCCAGGCCATGGGCTCCCACATAACACAGGCCTTTTAGAAAAGCATCTCATAAAGAAGGAAGAGGAGGATGCGCTGCTACTGCAGTCCAGGTCTGGTCTGAACCTCCAAACACCAGGAATTTTGGGATCTGGGCACCCATCTCCTAGCGTCTCTCGGAAGGAGTGTAACAGAAATCTGAGTAACACCCTAGAAAACTAAAGAAGTGGAATATCCAAAAGATTTAACCCACAGAAGAATTTACCTTTCGCAGTGCCGACATCTGAGAGCTCCCTGCCAGCCCAGAGGCACATGAAGTAAAAGCCCCCCCTTCTTCCATCCTTCTCCCATCGCTGCAGCCCGGACCCCGCTGCCCCCGCACCCCTTCCCCGCGCAGACCGGGCTCCCGCTCCTCACCCACCACCCGGTTCTGCTCGGCAGTGCTGGGGGGGGCCCTGGCGACCCCCCCAACCTCGCACAAACTCAGGTAAGGAGCCCTGTGCCGCTGTGCCCGGGCAGTTTTCCAGCCCGACAGGCGATGCCCCATCCCACTCCCCGCTCGGCAGCGGGGACCCCTCGCTGGCCAACCATTTTGGGGGGCTTTAGGGGGGAAAAAAAACCCCAACCCAACCCCAGGCAATAAGTAACATACGTGACCATGGTTATTGCCTTTTCTGTCCACATATGGCAGGCGCCAGCCCGCTGCTGTAAAAGATTGAAGGGGTCTGTCTTTATTTGACGGTAGAAGAGGTCGGGGGCAGCCCCGGGCGCCGCCGGGCTGTGCCGCCGCTGGTGACACCGCCTCGTCCCCGCTGCCTGCGTGTCCCTACCCAGCTCCAAGGCCGGGGCCCGCTGACCCGCCCCGGGAACCGGGGTAACACCGGGAGGGTCTTGGGGAGGGCAACGGGACACCGCTCCGCCGCCCCGGCCCTGCCCGGCCCCGGCCCGGCCCGCGGCCACCGCCGCCCCACGGAGG
>VUYV01000396.1:528936-548497 GCA_008711295.1 Anarhynchus alexandrinus
CCCCCCCCCCCCCCCCCCAGCCCCGGGAGCCGGGCCCGGGGTGCCGTCCCCTGAGGAGGCCCGCGTGGCTCCCGCCGGGCCTTGGCGCCTCCGGGGCCCCGCGCCACAACACCGCGGCGGGTTCGGCCTCTCGTGCGGGTGAGGGTGCGTGAGATGGTCAGAAATGACGCTGGTAATGACTCGGGTGGCCGAAGAGCTGCTCGCCGGCCGGGACTTGGGCGCCCGTCGGCGCTCCCTGAGGGAGGGAGGGAAGCGGGGCTGCTCGAACCCCCCGCGTTGGATTGTGGCTGGTGGCACCGCACGGCACGGCTGGGGGGTCTTCAGCTTTCCCCAGCGATGCCGCTAACGAGAGCGAACGGTGCAAACGAAGATTGGTTGGGTTAGTAATTACTGAGCAGGGGAGGAAGTTCGGCTCTCACGCTCTCCCTTCCCTGGAGCTCATTTTGAAAAGGTGTCCCAGGATAATTTAATTGCGGAACGCAGTAACTCTACAGCGTCTGTAACAGCGTCCAGGGGCGTCTGTTTGCTCAGGATGGGAGAGGGATTAATGATGTGGAGTTTCCTTCTCCAGGCAAATCCAGCAGGCCCGATGGGACGTCGCTGTCCAAGAGTGCAGCGGGCGAAGGAGGAAAGCTCCCAAAAGAAACGAGCAGGGAGCCCGGCACCGTTTGTGAGAGCAGTCCTGACGGAGGGGACCTCTGGGACTGTGCTTAGCAGAAGCAGAGCAGCACGATTCTGAGCGTGGTGAGCAGGCGGGGACACCTGAGCTGGTCCTCGCGTCTCCTACAGGAGAAGTAAGATGATGGTGTCAATATGGCTGCTGAATTCTGATGGGTGTTCTGGTTTACTCCTTCCTGCAGCGGTATCTGAACCGTCTCCCATCTCTTTCTGAGCCAGGTGAGGCTGTAAACTCCGCTGTGCTCCTCTGACGATCTGACCAGACAGGTGGGGAGAGCGAAGCAGCTTTTCCCGAGTCCATGAGAGGTTCTGTGGCAAGCAAAGCAAGGATCTGGATTTGAGTCTCCAGCGCTCAACCTAAGGTAGGAGCTTCCTGCCCAGGCTGCATTTGTCTTGCATAGGTGTCCTCCCGTGCGTGGAGGGGTAACAGCAGCTCCCTTGTTTGTCCCCAGCTGGTGAGAAGCTGGTGGGGGCCTGGGGCCAGATTTTGTGCCCATGTGTGAGCTGCCATCACTCTGGCTTGACAGTCAGTTTGTGCAAACTCCCCGGGGAACTGAACTTCAAACAAAAGTGGAAAGCATTATAAAAGATTTTTTTATATATGCTTATATATATTGAAACCGCATACATATACACTTAATGCTATTTTACAACAACATTATTTTAACAATATAAGTGAATTTGTTTGGTAAAGGAAAAACATAATTGAAATAAATCCCTGAAGGGGTTAATGCAGGCTGGCTGTCCTGGGTGCTGTCCTTTACGGGGCAGGCAGCACCCACAGCCCCCTTCAGGATCAGTGGCCGGGTGGTGCCAGCGCATTTGTTTGCTGACGGTTTAAGAAGCAACTTTTGAGTTCATGCTTTTAAGGGTTAAGGGGGTTAAACGAGCCCAGACATCCCAACCTTCCCCTACAAAAGACAAGCCTGAAGCAGTGTTGGCTCCCAGAGCCGGGTGAGAACCACAGGGTGAGTTGCTGTGGGGACCATCACCCACTTGTAAACATTTCTCCTTGAAGCTAATCTGTTCGCTCTCTGTTAAGGGGATAAAAAAGGAAAGGGTAGTTGAGACCTGAGTTTCTCTTCCGCTAACCCTTGCTGAGTGCATGCTTTTGGGGAGCATCCCGCGTGGCTAAATCAGCTCAGCGGGGTTTGGCCGGCGTGGGATTTGGGTGCCAGGATTCGATGGCATCCCTGCAGTGCGGGAAGTGTCAGCACTGGGGTCCTGCAGGGAAGCGGGGTGTTAGCTATCTTGGGGGGGAAGACGGGTGCTGAAGGAGGAGGAAGACAGGGCTATTAATCTGTGCGTTCCCATAAAGGCTGGCGCAGCATCCCAGCTCCCACCCTGTGGGCAGGGAAGGCGCCTCTCTCTCAGCTGGTTATTTTTGGCATCTCCTCCTCCGCTCCTCCCTCTGGGACGCAGTCGGTGCTGGGAGCCGCAGGCGGGGAGTGCAGAGGAAGAGGGGCTCTGCTCCGAGAGGTACGCTTTGCCCCGTCCCGGCCTGCCTGGGAGGGGATGCCATGGCTGGGGGCTTCCCCATGCTGCTGGGCTCGCAGGGAGAGTAGCGGCCAGGCCCCGGGTGCCATGGGCCTCTCGGCCGAGAGCAGCACTCCCTGTTCCTGTTGGGGCTGCTGGCCACTGGCTCCCAGCCAGCCTCTGCCTTGGCTGCCTTGGGGCCTGCCGTGCGGAGAGCTGACAAAGCTCGGTCATCTGTTTAATAAAGGTCCTCGATGACTCGCAAGAGCCGGTCCGAACCTGGCTGGCCTCACCGGGGCAGGCACCTCGAGGTGGACCCGAGCCAACCCGCAGCATTCACAGGCTGTGAACCGTGCTCCTCTCTGATTCAAAGCCATTCGGTTACTTAAAGTAACACCAATAATTTTGCCTTTCTGCCTGCCTTCCTGCTCTCAGGCCATATTTTTAAGCTTTTCCAAGCAATCACCATGGCTAGAAATGCGCTTTTATTTTCGAAGGGATTCAAGGTCCTTTTCACCTGACTCTAAAGGCTCGAGCTTTAAGGAAAAGTGTCATAATGAAAATGAAAGGAGCTGGACACGTGAGATTTCCTGTAGGGCAAAGAGCAGTTTAACATTTTGGCAAATGTGTATTAGAGACAGTATTAAAAGCAGCTAAAAGTAGAAAAGCAGGGTCCGAGCTGTCAAGGTGATTGTCAGAGAAAATGAGAAAAGATAGTGAGTTCCCAGGAAGGAAGCAGGACGGTATCACTTGGCTGTTTGAGCTCAGAGGTGGGTGGAAAGGGGGTTGTCACTGATACGATGGTAGATAAGATAGTATAGCTGCTATGCTACTGCCACCTCGCACTCAGAATAATGAGTCACTCTTCAAAGCAGTGTATTCTAGAAAAATGTGCAATTGTGTTCCTCTCTGCATTATGCTTTTTGCATCGCTACTCCGCACTTGCTTCATGTTTTTCAACTCTTTCCCCACTTCAAGGAGATTGAGAAGCGCAGGTTTTTGTTCAAATGAAACCCGCGACGCTGAGATAGTGCTGTGACTCCACGACCTGGGGCTTCCAAGGCAAGAGGGCATGCCGTGAAATTCGGCGGGGAGATCGCGAGACTTGCCCCCATGCTCCAGGGCTAGCCGAGGAAGGGGAACATTTGCATTTAAAAATCCCTCGCTTGTTTATGAGAGGGTTAAAAAAATATGTTGTGTTGGTAGTTTTATTTGCACAGAAATCTAGAAGATGGATAAAACACATTTTTGGAAGATGATGAATGAAAAAGCTAGGTGATGGTCTGTTCCTATAAGCCGCAGCCTTCTTCCCAGGCATTTATTCTTTTACATTATAGCTCATGTGAAAGGTTAATCAAAATATGCTTTTCCTTTTCTAAGTCAGACATGTACAAATGCAGTTTCTGAGAACTGGAGTCACAGTAATAAAAGATTTTTTTCAAACTGTCACATCTATTCACAGGCAAGGATCACTGTAATTAAGCTACTGGTTTCTACTATTGGCCTTCTGTTTTGCTATCAGTAAAAAATGGATATGTGGGGCTGTTTTCTGTGCAGAGCTTCTGCTTGCAAAGAGGTTTTTTTTTTCCCCCCATAGTTTGAGAAATCTGTCTCAGCTTTTTGAATACCAGTGCAGCAGTGCTAGAAAATTCCCTTGCATTTTTATTACTCAGAGTTGCAAAACCTCACTGCAGGAAAAAAAGCGTTTTTTTCGCCCCCCAAAGCTTTGATCTGACATCTTTAACTCTTGGAAAGTATCACCCAGCTTCTTAGGATTGATTGAAGAACCTGTGCAAAGCAACTGGCCAACAGATTTTCCTCATGCTTGTATTCAATTTCAAAATTAAGTGAAGTATCAAGTTTGAAAAATATTGTTTACCTCCTCCATGATCCAGTTGCTTGATTTGTTAAATAAATCCTAATGTGCGTGTCTGTCTTTCTCTTCCTCTTTTTTTTTTTTTTGGTTGTTGTTTTTCTGAACAGGGACTTCTGAGAATTAATTGCAGTTTTGGAAGTTTCTTCCGTTTTTAAACCAGACTGGATCATCAAAATGCCTGCTCCCGTTCCAGAACTGTGGAACTACATCCCAGAAGAAATCCTCATCCAAATTTTCTATTATCTTCCTCTTCGAGATAGATACACAGTCTTCCAGGTGTGCAGACAATGGGCTACGGCTGTTTCTTCTAGCTCTGTTTGGCATTTCACAGAGATCAGGTGAGAGGAATGGGTTTCTAATGTCCGAGCATCTTTGCAGGCATAACCAGATCATTGTTTCCAGTGCATGTCAAACATTTAGACCACTGTCCTATGACATCATTGACATTAATTGTAACTTCTATGCGTGATGATATTATCTTACGTGACTAGCGCCTGTTTATATAAAAGAGAAAATTGTGGTTTATGCTGGGTTTTTCTCACGTGCTGCTGCTGATTTGGGTTTTATGGGAAATAGTACATTCTTAGGTACATTGTTCTAAGTTGCCATTTGAAAGTGGCAAGAGACAAAGTTCCTGAATAGTTACCCTTGTCATGACACTGACTTCTCTGATCAGTCTTTCTGGGGACTGGCTCTTCTCACCTCCTGAATCCTCCAGTGTTTGGCCTTACCGAATCTCTCCAGACATCAAGGAAGAAGAAACGTCTAGGGTACCTGTTGATGTTTGCAGAAGCACTAGTAAAGGAGAATATCTGCTCTGTGCTCGCTGAGCACAGCGTTCACCATGACTAAGAGTCTGTTTTACCCTTCCAGCTGTGATTCAGAGGATGAGGAAGGCATGCTGCAGAGCCTTCTCCAGTTCCTCAGCCAAATCAAACACCTGAAGATTGTGTTTGACCAGTCCAAGGAGGTCAACCGGAAGAACGTGACACGCATCTTGGATGCGGTGGCAAAACAGAACCACAAACTGCAGCAGCTGTGCATTGCGTGCCACGGGGAGAACCCCTATTTCTACTCTGGCCAGGACATCCTACAGAGCATACGGAATATATGTGACACTAAAAACCAGATAGATCTTCAGCTTATTGATTTTCGAAAAATGCCGTTCACTCTCGATGATGACCTTGTTGAACTCCTAGCTACCACCAACCCAAACTTGCACAGTTTGTTCATCAACAACCGTACCCTGGTATGCAATGTGGCTCCAGGCACCATTAGGAAAGTTCTCAGAGCATGTCCCAGACTCTCAGCCTTGGGGGTTTACTATGCCAGTTTGTCTGAGGATGTATTTCAGGAACTGCTCAAGCCTGAAAGAGCAGCTTTCACCCATTTAGACATTTTCTGTGAGCGCCTGGACAAATACATACCAGTCATCTCAGAAGAGCTCTGGGCTGCAGTAAGTCAAAAGCATCCTCAGCTCTGTGTGGACCTAGAGTTTGATCATACGGTCCCTGCCTGCAAAATCCCACTGATCCTAAAGCTGAATATACCTGTGAGCACACTGCAACTTAATACCTATAATTACATGGTAAATCAGATTAGGTTTGTCACCCAGAGCTACAGCAGTACTTTGAAGAAGCTGATGTTGCAAACCACATCCTCGGAGGACTTAAATTCTTCGCTAGTCGATCTGGCCAGGCAGTGCAGAAATCTGTTGGAGGTCCACTGCTACTGTGTGGTCAGCCAGGAGGTGGTAGAAGCGTTCCTCACGCACTGCCCCAGTCTGAAACAATACACTCTGAAGGTCACCAAGGAACGGCACCCCTGGAAACCAGTAACAGTTCAGTGACCAGCTCCTACTGACTTCCTGGGGAAATCGTGGGGAATCCGCAAGAGGACAGGGAAAGAAGATTTGGGGCTACAAGGACAACGCTGCAAAATGCCCTCTGCACTCACTGGGGACGTGCTGTTTCACCAGCGCTGGCTGTTACACATGATGCACACCTGTTCTGCAGACCAAGCATTTACACTCAAATGTGACAGAGAAAGGGTTATACAGAGAAATAGAATTGCCCCCTCCCCCCCTCTTTTTTTTTTTTCTTTCTTTGCGGGGGCATGGGGGACAGGTCTTTTTTCTTCCCTGCTTCTTTATTTAGCAGGAATGCCAAGTTTACCCTTTGTGGGTTTTCACTGAGGACCTCAGCAAAATTTAATTTTGATTTTACGCTTTAAAAGAATCTCCAAGTGAAGCACATTGTGTCAGGTGCCCAGCAAGTACTTAAATAGACAGCTAAGGAAGTGGCAGCTTCAGTGCAGCCGTTTTCTGCCCAGTGGGGTACGTAGCCACGCAGATCCAGTGAGCGATAGCAATGAACTGTGGTCATCTGATGGAAAATCCACTCTAACTTTGACAATTCCTCTTTTGGCATTTCGGTGGCGGTGAGCTCACCCGTTACCTAGTTGTCAGGTAACTTCCAGCTTGGAGGCATATAACAGGAACTGAATTGTGGTAGAAAACACAAGCAGGAGAAAAAGCACTTAAGGAGAACCCTTCACAAGGTAGTAGTGCAAGGCACGTGGCCTGCAGATTTCCTTGTTCATCTTGTCTTTCAGGAATGCAGATTTCCAGGTTATAATTTGAATGCCTTTTGCAGAGACCTTTCTTTTATTACATTGTTAGTGCTTTTTAGGAGAATCAAGAGTGTTGACAGTTTTTGCATCTGATATCTCCATTCATGTGCAAGTTATCTTGCATCTGAATTAGGATATGAGTGTGTAGGTCTGTTGTACCAAAGATTTTGATGAATGTTATTTGAAGAGCAGTTTCTCAGTTGAAATGATCCTGGCATAAAGCTACACTGTGGGCACCTATTTAGAGCTAATCTAAAGCATTTATAATAATGAAAGCATATTGTCATCTGTTGCCGATGGAAATATTTGACACGGTTATGATTTAGCAGCGATTCAAAATTTATTAATGATTTGAGGTAGATCAAGAGGTTGCATTTTAGCAGCACTTAATCATTAATTGTTTGAAAGATTTCAAAGGGATTTAACAAAATAGTTGAACAGTGATTTAATTACAGATTCGAAGATGACAAGATTCACACTAACTATAAGGTATCCCAAATCGATACCTACACATATGAGCAAAAGCATTTATTTCCAATTAATACATATAAGCACACAGACACTCTTCCACACACACAGATGAATCTGTGGTTGCTGGAATCAAAATCTCTTAGAGGACAACCCTAGGGAGCCGACGAGTACCCTTGCAACTCCTACGCGTGCACAGACAAACGGAAGAACATCCACATCCATAAAGCTGCTGTGTATTCCGAATATACAGGTGGAGAGGTGGATGAAAGAGAGTCTAGCCTGTAGTTAAAAATGTCCCTTTTCCCCAGTTCAGAGATGCTCACAGTGCATTGGAATTCCTCAATGGGCGATAACTGCAACCCGAGAGGGGTTGACTCTCCCTGGCCTTCTGATCCTGGAGGTGTCAGCCTGAGCGGTGCCCCAGCCCGCTGCCATCCAGAAGAGCTCAAAGGGTCTTACTAGAATCGCTACTTATAGTATCCGAGATAATTGACTTTCGTCGGGTACTTTCCCACTCCGGCCCAGCTTGGACAATGGGGTATTCCAGTACTTCCCACCAGTTACACAAGCTGAGGACTTGCTAGATCTTGGGGTCCTGGTATCCCCCCCTTTGTGGCCATGATCTATATGTTGTCAGGAGTGATTGATTATAGTTGTTATTTTCAACTGGTAGGAGCCACGGGAGCCAGGCACGCTAAGGGGTTGTCAAAGTGTTCTGGTCTGTTGCTCTCCACCTTTCCTTTCTTTCATGTTGGACCATTATGTGACATTCTGGTCCATTGTATTATTATTGTGTGGCCCAGGTGGGGAGGGAATCGTGCCAAGTACCGAGTGGCCTAAAGGAGGGGGGAAATTACACCACCACAATCCACCGCATGACTAACGTCAATTTAACTCATCCATAGAGTGGCAGTGTGGTTGCCACTTGCCTCCGTGCCTATAAACAGAGAATGCCGCTATCCATTTATAATTTGAGGGAAATTATAAATAAAGTCTCTTTAATTTAATTACAACTTGAGTCTCTCAGAGCTTCATTAAATGTGGTTAATGACGTTCTATACGCAGGGAAATTTTTGCAAAAATGTAACTAGTTTAGTCATCCTCCAAACTCTAAAATAGAGAATAATGTTTAACAACAAGCATAATATAACAGTAATCAGTAAGATCACGATAGGGTGCAATACCAGGTATGGTATTCCAGTTGCCGTTGGACACCATCCAAACAGGACTTCCTACCATCGGTGTTCTCCATCTACTTTCACTCTTTTTAACACTCAATGTATTTCTTCAACATTTCGGTGGACTGTGATAGGCGTCTCTTGTCCGGTTTCTTGTCCTTATTGTAGGAGGTTAATTAAATCAGGGTGGTGAAGCAGTTGTTTGACTGTAGTTAGATTCATTCCGATCGGTGTGGGTTGTAGCTCATGATATGTAATCAAAAGACAAATCATTGTGAGTAGTTATTGGTACAGAAAAATTAAAATGACAGCTAATAATCATAGAAAAGTTGCATACACGTAAGTTAAGCTGATTGGTTATGTTATAAGCAAGATCATCTATGAATAAAGATTCCCACAGCGTTCACGTGCAGACACATCCTTTTCCAACATATATGAGTACAGCTTCAGGAATCTCATTTGGGTGGATTTTAAAGTGGCGGGTGTTTTGTTCCATGTCTAACCAGATGCCTTAAGCTTCGCATGTTACTTTCACCAGTGAAACCTTGTTGTTCTTGCACAATGCATTTGTTTACATCAATTGTTTGCCACTTTTCCTCTTTTTGATGGGCCCACACTCTATGCTCTAAGGGATAGAGCATGGTTCCATTGTGATTCAGTCCTAATGCAATGATTGGGATACACCGAAGCATTGCGTATTGCGAGGACAAATGTGACAATCTTATCATTTTCTATGTGATAAGTGAAGTTAATTGCCACCATGATTGAAACGTCTTTTCAAATAATGAAGTGGTGTCCCAAATCAATTTACAAATCTCAATGGGTAGGGTTCCTCCTTCTCCTTCTCTAATAATGGCTGCTACTATAGACTGTATCCACAATTGTGCTTGGATACAACTCAAGGCAAGAGAGGTATTACCTTGGGTTACTCCGAGGGTGTTTACAATTAATTGATCATTTTCTTCTGTTCATTTCCAATGAGGTAAAATGTCTGATAGGAGCCATTGACTTGCTCCCAAGGCTGATAAAGGTGACTTTAGTGGGCATTCCCGTTTGGTTAGATTGTCAGTAGCAGCAGTTTGTTCATTAGGACTTCAGTGTCTGCGCTATTTAGTACTCCTAATCCTGTTCCCAGTAACCCAGTGGTGTCCCGTTGTGTGCATCGGGATTGCTTATTGTTAAAAGCTCGTCCACATAAACATGCTAGCCAGCCTGTGTGAGCAACTCCCCAAAAAGTACAACAGTCTGGTCTAATTGCTGACACATTAATGTGCAGCACTAGTTCCACTCTTTTTAGGGATGAACTGGGGTTAAAAAGAACTCGCTCTTGTTCTATATTTTTAATTATGGAAGGGCTTGTGTTATAAATGCAAGGAGACACTTTAATAGGAGGCTGAATTGGCAAAGGTGGTTGGTTGAATTCGATTTTAAACTGGAAGGCCAAACTGGAATGGAAATCAGAGCTGGCCCAGAAACACGTTGAGTACTGAGTGGGATATGGTAAAGGTATAGCAACATTCGTGTCCATAAGGACAAACATGTGCGTGCTCAAAATCATGTTTGAGTTTGTTTCCAGTATATTCTACAGTAACGTGTAAAGCTGTTGTATACTCAGTATTGTTTTCAATTCAGCGTCCTGTTGAAATGGTGTCTCCACTTGTCCGTTTTAGAGATGGAATTTGCCAATCTTCATCTTTTATAATCCATTTTTGTTTAGGGAAGGCAAAATTATTGCATAATGCTGCTACAGGCAGATTTAGAGATTTGGTAGGGTAAGTGTCGGGTGCATATCCATTATAGCCTGTATGAGCATGGATCCATGGCCATCTTGTTGTGCACAAGTTCCATATCTTATGTGTGCCAGTTGTAAAATCAAATGGTAGATCTGTGTTTTTATGCCCCCAAATACAAAATGCAATTACAGATTTGGTAAAGGTGAAATTATACCAGCAATCTAAATTTGGTTCTGTCAATCTGTAACAATCGTTGTTGTGGTTTTCTGGTATGGAGACATTGGTATAAAATATTTTAATTTTGGTTGGCTTATGGTATGTGAATCCATTGATTACCTGGCGCCCAATTTGTGTTTTCTCTCCTGGCACGGCTTGGAGCGGAGCCATTCAATGAGAGTCATCCCAACCCCATTCCTCTTTTGCGTATGCTTCCTTCCCATGTAAAACTAAAGCAGAAAGACTTAGGGCTGCCTTGCGTTGTGGTGTGCCAAGACTTCCAGCGTGTCTTAGTAGTGCATGGTCCCACGGATCTTGTGTGGGGGCTATTATAAACATACTTACTCCAACGAGTAGAGAGAGAAAGAGTGGGGAAGGGGCATATATCCGTCATATCATTGTTGCCATTGAGGTATATCCCAGCAGATCAGTGCAGTGAGGAAGAGGAGGAGTAGGCATGACGCTGTGAAGATGCCGATGTTGAAGATGAGGATCGCTTCCACTGTGCTGTTAGTGGGATTGTTGGAGATGATGTTCGTTCCCACGATGTCATTGGTGAGTTCGTCATTTCTGTTAAAGAGAAAGAAAAAAGAAAGAACTGTCTCAGTGGGGAAGGCCGAACGGGTTACCCCCTATTGTGATGCAGGATATGTCATATGCTTTTTACCAGGGAGCCATAAATTAGCTTTTGCAGTTTGGCACACAGCACGAGTTCCCACAGCTCCAGTAATTTTACCTCTCTGCCCTCCAGGTCGTAAACCCAGCTTGTAGGCATCCTTTTGTGTAATAAATGAAACTTGCGCTGCAGTTATCAATTAAAAATTTTGTTAATTGCTTTTGAGGACCAACTGGGATTCCAATGTAAGGGTTGTTGTCATTTAGCCATTGATAAGTTTCTACTTTCTGGACAGGCAGGCACAATCGCCCTCCAGGCACTATTAATCCTTTGCTTTTGTGTTTTGTAACTGATGTCTGTAAGGGGAGAAAGGGTTAATTTTCTCTCTAGGAGCCGGTGATGGAGGAGTTGGAGTGTTTGGATGGTCTCATTTCTGGAATGCTTGAATTAGACTCAGAATGATGCTGGTAGGCTGTCTCTGAATTGCGGCTTTAGGAATTCTTAGTGCCAGTGCTTGTTTCCATAACTCATTTCTCTACTCCTGGCCCTTTAATTGCTGCTCAGAGGATTTTGGTTCTTGGGCGCTGTTTTGATGTGATTGCTGAATTTGCCGAACAGTGCAACCTGTATTTTTCATTTCACTGGAATTTCATCCCATCCCATTTCTCGCATATGATTGATAGTTTCATGCATTAACATTGCCAAGGTGGGGACTTCCCTGCGACCTGACTCATATTCCTCTTCATCCTCTTTAACGGCCTGTGTTAAATTTATTAATTCATTATGGTTTAAGTTCCCCTGGATTTCATCTCTCTTCGTAATAAGGAAAGGTTTGAGTGTGGCAGGGGCCACACTTTTATTAATGGTTTAAGCATAGCAGGAGTTACAGGTGCTGAGTTAGGCGCATCAGTGGAGTCACATTGATGCATGGCTTGAATACAGGCAGCCCTTGTAAAAGCTGTGGGGAGCGCATTTAGAGATTTGATAGGTATTAATAGGGGCTTTCCCCTCTCTAAAACACCAATGCCACCAGCCCAATGCGCTACTCTGCTGGTTAGTGAGTGGGAGACCTTCGGGGGGTCAGGGCCAGCATTTAAAGAGGCACCTAAATGCAAAATTCTGTCTGCCACGGGCAGAAACACTCCCCGTAGGTATTCAGTTTCAGTTTCTCTAGGCTTATGGCCATAGCGGTCTTGTAAATTGGTCATCTGAATTGAATAAAATGGAGTTGGTTTAGTAGTGCTTTCTCCTTTACCGCCCCGAGGTCCTGTAGTTACTTCTGATTTAATAATTGGTCTGACTGGGAGTAGGGGAGGCTCAGGTGGATGTAAACAATTAGCTTTGAGCCATTATTTTTCTAATCACCCCAGATATTACCATCATGGTCTTCGGGAGGCACAATTAATTTTCTAATTTGAACTAGGTTGGGGGGATTTGGAGATTGCATTAGGATCAATTCAACGCGTTCTCCAAGTTTTTGTTGTTTTAATTAAAATTCATTAAGGTTTTTTTTGCAGTTGTTTTATTTTAACTGATAACAACTGTTCAGTAGATTTGCCCCCCTCTATCTCATCCTATAAGTCCTGTATTTTTGGAGTCAGTTTTTCTCTTTTCTGACAAGCAGCTTCTAGGCACACTCCCCACGTTTTACAAATTGTACCTTTGTCTTTTCCAACTTTAGTCAAACCTGTAGCATCGGTTAACTCTTTCTGTACCTCTTCCCAGTTATGCCAATTATTACAAGCCCAATCCTCTGGGAAGGTTGGATTTGGTTGGATACCGTGTTTTTGCAAGTATTTGGTAATTTTGCTTGCCATCCTGCTGACTATGCCAATTTGTCACGGATGGAAATATTTGACACGGTTATGATTTAGCAGCAATTCAAAATTTATTAATAATTTGAGGTAGATCAAGAGGTTGCATTTTAGCAGCACTTAATCTTTAACTGATTGAAAGATTTCAAAGGGATTTAACAAAATAGTTGAACAGTGATTTAATTACAGATTCGAAGATGACAAGATTCACACTGACTAACTATAAGGTATCCCAAATTGATACCTACACATACGAGCAAAAGCATTTATTTCCAATTAATACATATAAGCAAAAGCATATAAGCGCACCCCCCCGCCCCCATGCACACAGCTGGGTCTGTGATTGCTGGAATCAAAATCTCTTAGTAGCGGGTGACCCTAAGGAGCCGACGGGCACCTCTTTTAACTCCTACGCGTGCTCGGACAAACGGAAGAACATTCACATCCGTAAAGCTGTTGTATATATCATAAACATACAGGTGGAGAGGTGGATGAAAGAGAGTCTAGCCTGTAGTTAAAAATGTCCCTTTTCCCCAGTTCAGAGATGCTCACAGTGCATCAGCGTTCCTCAATGGGCGATAACTGCGACCCGAGAGGGGTTGACTCTCCCTGGCCTTCTGATCCTGGAGGTGTCAGCCTGAGCGGTGCCCCAGCTCAGGGGAGGTCCTGCCCCAGCCCGCTGCCATCCAGAAGAGCTCAAAGGGTCTTACTAGAATCGCTACTTATAGGATCCGAGATAATTGACTTTCGTCGGTACTTTCCCACTCCGGCCCAGCTTGGGCAATGGAGTATTCCAGTACTTCCCACCAGTTACACAAGCTGAGGACTTGCTAGATCTTGGGGTCCTGGTATCCTCCCTCTTTGTGGCCATGATCTATATGTTGTCAGGAGTGATCGATTATAGTTGTTATTTTCAACTGGTAGGAGCCACGGGAGCCAGGCACGCTAAGGGGTTGTCAAAGTGTTCTGGTCTGTTGCTCTCCACCTTTCCTTTCTTTCATGTTGGACCATTATGTGACGTTCTGGTCCATTGTATTATTATTGTGTGGCCCAGGTGGGGAGGGAATCGTGCCAAGTACCGAGTGGCCTAAAGGAGGCGGGGGGTGGTATTGCACCACCATAGCTGGTCAATGTTTAGGACAAGAAAATTCTAAAATCACTCTTCAGGTGCCTTCACAAACCTGGCATTGCTGTGCCTGGGTGTCCCGCAGACTCTCGGCAGGTGGGTTCCCTCCGGTGACTTGCTAACCTCCCAGCATAAGGTGCACAGCACGTGTTCCCTTTGCATGACGCTGCGTGTTTATTCACAGCTCTGTGAGATCGGCTGCAGTGCATTTTCATTCTGTGTATTGTTCTCTGGGGCTGGTGATGCCATCGCATTGTGCTGAGTTTTTAAGAGTGCGAGCAGCACTGCTGATGTGACTCCCTGGGAGCCTACTTTCCACTGGCCCAGGATAAAATTCAGTGGTTCATTCTCTGTGGGACGCACGCGCGTGCAGGGAGGCAGGCACGCCGAGAGCAATGGGGTTAGCGTAGCTGGGGCACTGAAAAACTATGCAGGATTCACCCGGCTCTCTGGTGATGGATGGATACTCCAGCAATGTGCCAGCCTTCCTAACCAAACTCTGGACGCTGGTGGAAGATCCTGAAACGAACCATCTCATCTGCTGGAGTAGTGTAAGTACAGCGAATACCGGGTGTCACTGAGCGCCTGCAACACCAGGAGAAACCACGGTGTGAGGCCTCAACGGTATCACATCATCTTCCCTTTGCTTTACCAGTGCTGGCCAGCTAACTGGGAGAGTGAAAGGACTGATAGTTCCTTAGGGTACCTTTTGCATATACTTGATATTATTTATTTGCAATACTGTGGCTTTTGTTTCAAAGGGACAACTGGTTTGAGAGTATTTTAATAACTATATTTACGCATTTCACTTGAGGCGTCTTAAAGTGTGTCTTGTATTGAATCTTCTAAAAATCCAGACTCTGAGAGAGAGATTTTTCACTTTCCTCCATGTGCAGTTCCCTAAAATTTTCTAGAAAAGGTGCAAAGCCCTTAAATAATTCTGCTACTGTTTGTATTATTTCACATGTGTTTCTTGTCAGCCTTTCACAAATGCCTTGGGAGAAGGCAACAGATAAGCAGCGTTCAGACCTGAGGCTGAAACCTGCAGTTTGAACAGATCTCAGACTGGCACTCTAAATCACTCACTATTTTGGAAGAGCTTTACTTGATGTTTCAACTAGTCTGTGCGATGATCATGGTGATGTGCGTATGTATTGTCTGTACAGCTTCATAGGGATAGATTGCTTTGCTTTGGCTCCTTATTTGTCACCGAGGCACTAATGTACTAAGCGCTATCAGAGAATTAAAGTGATTTATTTGTTCCCTGCTACAGTATTTTGATACCATTCTGTGCTTTTGACCTGTTTAAGTAAGACTTGCTGCAAATAATGTCGTGACTTGTCTTCAGCAGGGAGTTATCAGAGAAGTTGTGTGCATAAACTTGTTCTCTGAAATCGAGAATCTATAACAAGAGCAGATTTAAAGGGAAAAGGACATTAGACTAAAGCAGCCTTTGTCATGTGTTTGTTTCCAGTAGAGTTTTCATTCAAAACTTGAGACAGGGTGTGAGCTGCACTGTTATCCAAGGCAATGGTTGCTTTCTGAGGTTGGTGTTACATGGCCATACCTCTCCCAGCCACTGAGTTTTGGTAGCCAGTGTTTTAAATAAGGACTTTCAAACCAAGAAGGATTTTCTGACGTGTATGAATAGTCCCCTCTCTGTTACACTTTTAACACCATTATTTCTGACTGCCCAGCATCTCCATGCTCTGCTTTCCTGCAGTCTAACATAGGCTATAGCTACATTCTTGGGAGGTTTTGGTAAGGCTTTTAGATGTATAAGTTTCCCATGTTGCATCCTCCTCTTCTACCCATCAGTGTTGCCGGAGCTGAGAAATTGTGTGCCGCTTCTGGACATAATCGGAACTCTTAGAAAATAGGACCTGTGAACTGTTTCTTAGCATGAAGGAGAAGAGATAGAGAGGAAACCTGGTAATGGTTTATATATACACTAAAGGCTGTTGTAAGGTGGAACGGAAAAGTCTGCTGTCTGTGCCCATGGTAGATTGGACAAGAAGCAATTAAAATAATTTTTGAAATGGAAGATGCAGGTGGGAAGAACTAACAAATTCCCAGAGTAGCTTGCCTGGGCTGGGCTCAGGTTGTCTGTCATCATGGGTCTGTCAAAAGTAGTTAAGATGAGCATGTGCCAGGACTGACATGCTGCAGAGTCGATTTTGCCTTGGGCAGAGAAGACTTTCAAAGTTTCTCCCAGCTTGTGCTCCCATGGTGTAAGACAAGCAAGGCACAGCTGCTGTGTGGGAACAAGCTGGCACATGCACGGTTCATCGGTGAACACACAGTAACTCCAAAGTCTCTCGTGTCTGTAGGAACCTTTTTGGGTACTCCAGCTTCTGAGAACATTGCAACCCTGAATTCAAAGGAATGACCTCTCAAGAGAGGCCATAAGGAGATGTTCAGGTACACAGAACCCTTGTGCTTCTCATTTTCCATCAGCGTGCCCAGCCTGGGACACAGTCTCCAGCTGCACCCTGGAGAGAGTCGGAGGGCAGAAGCACAAGGGAAGCAGGATAATTAGGCTGTGTCCCCAAACAGCCTTTGCAGTGTTGGGAAACCCTGGTCCCTGCTGTCATGTCTGCAAGCTCAGTCTGTGAGGAGAATTCCAGCACAGAGGTTATTAGTGAGTCTCTTCAGGGCTGGATCAGCCTTTTCTTCTGCTGCGTGGGGTAAGGAACGATAGGAAAGACCCTGGTGATGGTGTAGGGATACTGTCGAGGTAAACAGTCGTGTTTGCAGCAGTGAACAAGGAGCAAGAAGTACAGCTGACCCAAAGTTGTGTGTTTGTGGGCATGCAGGGTTAATTGTTAGAGCTGGCAAATGAGCCTGAGCACGGAGGGAATTGGCAGCATTTGGTGATGGAAGTGTAGTGGCAACGAGTAGGGCAGCAGGGTTTGCCAGCTGGCTGTTTTCCAGCGGCGGTGGGCAGGCCACAGGCACACACCGGCCCCGCTTTAGTCACTGAGCTTTCTCGTGGTCCTGATTACACTCCCTGTTTTAGAAACTTCCAGGCAGCCCTGAGTGCACCCATGCAGCTATAGACCCTGTGATGGGTGCGTGGTGGGACCCACACGTCGCTGGGTGCTTGCTCTTACGAAACACTGTCCTCCTCTGTCAAAAACCAGTGCGCTGTGAAATAACCTCCCCGAGCTGACGCACCACTCGATGCCGGTAATAACGCTGAACGCAGCAGGAGGGTGACTCTGGCTGTGCTAGTCTCGGAGCCCTCCCTGCCAACACCGTGCAGACCCTGGTGTCTTTACCTAGCTGTGCCTTGAAACTCAGCTGCAGCCAAGTTGGTAAGTCCATAATATCTGCTGATGTCTTTGCACTGGCATAGGTCTCCGCATTTTGCCTGTTCCTCCATAAAGCTCTTTCTCCACAAGCAAAGCCAGTGTGAGTCCCTAGATACCGTTCCGTGCAAGTTTACAAAAACACCACTTCTGCCTCAAACTCCACGCCTGAAATCATGGTTCTTCATTCCTTCCCATTCCCTGTGCTGCCCTTCCTCATCACGAGCAGAGATAGGATTTAAGGTGGTCCCTCTGTCCCCATATCCTGTAGACACACAGAGGCTGATGAGGTTGCGTGAATTGCTGTTTGCAAAATGTTTCAAGGCAGCTTCGGTGCGTTGTGTCTCAGAAGCCCTCTCTGTACCAGCTTAACTGGCAGCAGGTAGAAGGCCGGGCAGGGGAAGCACATGGCCCGCAGCATGTCTATCTCTGCCAGCGTTCCCAGGCAGCTTGCGTTGTTTTGCAATCACGGATCCTGGCACTGCAACCCCAGAAATGGGTATTTTATCTAGTTAAGATGCATGTTGCTAGTTTGGTCTGTAAAGCATGACTGTTAACCTTTTGCAGGTCAACCTTTGTGGCTGTGTACTTTAAAAAATAATCAAGAGAAGGTGTGTAGAGCTTCTGGATCAGTGTGGTGTCTCCAGAGATGATTTGCTTTCTTGCCTTGCTGTGATTCTTGTGCCAGGTCTCCAGGCAGCACTCCCTCTGGGACTGCTGTGCTCTGGAACAGGTGGGACAGCTGTTGCTCTGGAACAGCTAGACCTATACAAGCAGATCGAAAGGTTATAGTGGCAATTCCCACTTTCCAGGCCCTTCCTCGGACACCAGAGTCTTTCTGTGAGGTCCACGCAAGGGTGGATGATCACCAGCTACCAGCGATTTGTGTGTAAAAGTCTGCAGTTTCTTTCTCACATCCAAGGCTCTGAACTAAGCGATGACAAAGCTTAGGAGAAAAAAAATCAAAACTGCAGTCGTAGAGAGGCTGTTCCAGAACTGAAAGGTACACATCCATCACTGAAGGCTGTTGTCACTCTTAGCTTCAAGGTGGCAGTTCAGAGAGCATGATTTACCCCACTGTAGGACTCAAGGGAATCGCCTCTTGGCCCCTCTCGTGGTCAGGGACGCTCCTCTGACTTCACCTCTGTCCTTGTCTCCTCCTTTGCAGAATGGCACCAGCTTCCATGTGTTTGACCAAGGACGCTTTGCCAAAGAGGTGCTGCCCAAGTATTTCAAACACAACAACATGGCCAGTTTCGTCCGGCAGCTGAATATGTGTAAGTTCAACCTCCAGAGCCTAGGCAGTGTGGGTCCTACAGAGACGGGGGGAGCGATGGAGAGCGCGGGTGGGACAGGAGGCATGAAGGAGAACTGTTGATAGAAAAGCTGAGGTCTCGCATATCTGTGTTACTGTGGCATTATTGATTTTGCCAAAGGGGACTTGCCTCTGGGATCCTGGGGGAGTGATTTCCTTGCATTGACCTTAGATTCCAGCATGAAATTGTTGTTCAATTACATTGTAGGATATGAGCTAGGAAGTTTCAGCTACCAGGTTTTCTGCTTCCCCTGCATCAATTTGATGACCTATTACTATTTCTTTTGCATTTTGCTCTATATGGGGCTTTTTCCAGCAGCCCGATGCTGTGACACCTCCCTCAAAAACTGCTGCTTTTGAGGGTAGAGCCCAGAGCTTATCCGTTTCACCAGCCGTATTGCTGAACTAATTACAGACAGCGCTTCTCCCTGCGAACCTTGCCTTGCTTTTCAGACATTTTCACCTCTTCGTGGAGGTTTAGGTGTAGTTTTTAGCCACATCTAGACCACAACTGTATTAAAATGTGGTAGCTTTGGGGAGTTTTTCAATGACTGGTTCACAAAGTCCCTCAGTAAAGTTTTAGCTTTGCTATTTGACTATACAGTAGCACTATTGTAAATTTTAGGCCAGTCTTTAGATACGGTTTAGAAACCTTTTTAGGACTTTGTAGAAGCGCTCAAAAGTAGATTTCCGAATGTGCGTGTGACCCTTTTTTTCCAAAAGTGGCACCTGATGCTGGTCTGTGCCTTTGAAAAACCTTCCCCCGAATCCCTTTGGCTCGAAAATCAATCCAGAGGTTTCACAAGAGCGGGCATTTCAGCTCCTGGCGGGCCAACATGCCCAAGGGACTGCCGGTGAGGCTTTCATGGCGTGGGCCAGCAGCACGCACAGGGTTCTCCCTCATGCTGGATTTTTTGTAGATACGGCCCAAAAGCGTGCGGGGAGGGGGCATGGCTGTGGCTTTGAGCACCGTAGCAGCTCAAGAAGTGTGGGGAGTGAAGAGAAAGGTCCTCAAAAGTGCTGGGGGTGGGAGGCGAGGAGGGAGGCCCGGGCCTGTGGGCCCCTCACCCGCGCCCTCTCCACGCAGACGGCTTCAGGAAGGTGGTGAACATCGAATCGA